>JARVZY010001722.1:0-60300 GCA_030686995.1 Artemisia argyi
TATCCAGTTGTAGTAGAGCCTAGACATAATATTCATGGGTGCTTTTAAGTCAATGTATGTATGCTCTCTAGACATGTATCCAATCATGCAAGGAATTTTTATGTTCCTAGAGTTATGCCTCCTAATCCATGGTATCTTTCTATACTTTGAGGGGCAGGGGTGTTGTAAAAGAAATCTATGGTAACTCAATTCATCAGGGGTTGGAGCGAAGTCCATAAACTCAAATTTCATTTGGAGACGCTTAATGAATAATGTGTTGACTTCTCTCTTCCTTTTTTTGTATGCTATAAGCCTCTTGCTAACTTCTAAACAGCGACTCTCTAAATCCATAAAGACCAAACTAGTACAAACAAAGACACGAAGAAATAAGATTGACTAAAGAAAACCTAAAAAATAAAAATAAAATCTTACTAGAAAGGAATCTAGCAAGTAGACCTAATAAAAAGAAATCCTAACCTAGATAATAACTATTCCCCAGGCTGCGGCGCCAAAAACTTGATGCGTATGGATTGCACCAGGCTTTACCTCTCGAGGGATCTCGGGAAGCTTACAACCCCCACCAGGAAGTGTACCTGATCGTTGTAGTATAGTATAGTGACAAGTACCGGGGGATTGATCGTTCAACTTGGGAATAGTGTCGCTAGGATTAGAAAACCTAAAGACTAGGTCTAGAGATAAGGGATGATTATTTTTGTATTTTTAGGTTTTTATTAAAAGCAAGTAAAATCTCGGTTTTTAGAGGAGTGGACGGAATTAGTTGCTAGTCAACTAAACCAAAAAACTAAAGATGCAATCAAAATAAAATAACAAAAATGAAAATAAACTAAATTAAGATAGTGGTGTGAGCAATATATGGGAGAATTGTGTTTACTTAGATTTCACTACTCCCTAGATATCTTTTACAGGTTAATTACTTGTTACAGTTGCGTGGATGACGGATTGTATTCCTTAATACCATTCATGGGGTGGCGTACTTACTTCCCCAATCCTATAACAACTATGTCGAGCCGGCTAAGAAGCTCCTAACATGGGATCATTAGACTTCGCTCATGCATTAAATACAACCAATAAAACCTAGTACACACCGGTTCATGTTTCTTAAGACGTTCAAGCAAGTTACACAATGGAGATCTGCCAGTTTTCATAAGCCTAACACTGAAATCATTCATCCATTACAACTATAAACAAGCAATCAACCTATAATTAACATCTAGGTTTCATTACATCTAAGCAAACACATGATAGATCTAGCCTAGCATGTTGAAATCAAGACAAGCATAAGATATATTCAAACAACACATAGACATATTGAATGAATTGAAAGAGGACTTATCTTAATTGAAAATGAAAGGTTTCAAGGGGTGAAAACCCTTGAAAATACTGTTACAAACGACCTAGGGTTTATTAGGTTCGACCCTAGTATTCTCCACACAAGTTCCTCTCTTAATGAATGAAAAATAGAAAAGTATATATAGATTTTGTGAGGTGACGGCGTCAAGAGTAAATTTCTGACGCCATCATCTCGCCGCCAAATAAATTCTCGGACTGCCTAGATCTGGGTTTGACGTCGTCATGTGTATTCCTTTTGCAGGCCATCACCAAAATTGCTCTTGACGCCCTTCTCTTGACGCCTTCAGGTTTTCTCTGGGTCGTCATGGATTTTACTCCTGACGCCGTCAAAATTTCCTTCTTGACGCCGTCAGGTACTGTTCTCAGCATTAAAAATTAAGTCTTTGTCGTTTTCTTCACTTTTATGCTCCAAAAACGTCCAAAATGCTTCCTTTTCCAGAATTCACTCCCAAAGTACCTAAAATCACAAAAGGAACGATTTAGGGCAATATTTGATCAAATAAATTCAATTCCGGGCTTAAATGACCCCCTAAAAATGGTTCATTTTTCGCCTCATCAATCAACTATACATTCACATTACCTTTTGTCTGTCACTAATAAAAGTGTAGTTTGAATTTGTCTGCAAGTCAAAATCATTTGCTAGAGACATTGAAAAAACCAAGTCCATGAATCTTTGTTTTCAGCTTCAGCAACAACATAGGCTTATCGGTATATTCCGTTGTTGCTATCAATGGCAACAGCTATAAGAAGCTGACTAGGAAAAGGAACACTCATAAAAGCACCATATAATCCCGACAACTCTCTTTGACAAACTTTATATCCTACCTTCAAAGCACCTAATCATACATACATTCTTTTGAAAACTCTTGTTGGACTAGAGGGGTATGTGCAGTTTGTACACTTATCCTAACTATTGTATTAGGGTTTGTTTTCTACAACTCTAAAATATAGTCTCTCAAAATGGTGTATGGTAGCTTATGATCACCCCTAATCTCAATTTATGCCTTGTTTTTTCCCTTAATTCCTTTTGTATAGAGACTTGAACTTGAAACTGTTTAGAGAGTTGATCATGAACAACCCTAATTGGAATATGTGGATTGACTTGAACTTGGTCTAATATTTGCTTTGAGAGAAACTTGTAGTCACAAGCTTTGATCTCTCTTAATTGCAAACATTTGTGTTCATCCCTGAAAGTTCTAACAGTCCATAAATCTTTAGCTTTATATGGTGCTACATACAACAACCATGGGCACTCTTTTGGTTCCTTAGTGCATGCTCCCAAAGATTCCTTCCTTTTGCTGCCTCTAATTAATGGAGCCTATTTTTTCTTTAGGGTTGTACCTAGCCCAACACCTTTAGTTGGACCACAAACTGGTATCGTACCCACACACCTAGCCCTAACTCTTTCTTGTCATTCTTTATCAATTACAATTTCCTCCTAGTTTGTATTAACGCAAGTTGTCGTTGTTCGTTGAAAAATGGCAACAGGTTGCACCTATATAGTTGTTTGTTGATGAGGCGAAAAATGATCCGTTTTTAGGGGGTCATTTAAGCCTGAATTCGAATTTATTTGATCAAATATTGCCCTAAATCGTTCCTTTTGTGATTTTAGGTACTTTGGGAGTGAAATCTGGAAAAGGAAGCAATTCGGACGTTTTTGGAGCATAAAAATGAAGAAAACGCCAAAGTCTTAATTTTCCATGCTGGGAACAGTAGGTGACGGCGTCAAGAGCAAATCCTTGACGGCGTCAAGAGCAAATTTCATGAATTTCCATGACGACCCAAAAGAGTTTTGACGGCGTCACGTGGGAAGGGCGTCAAGAGTAAAAGAGTCATGACGGCCTGGAAGTATATTAGTCTTGACGGCGTCAGAAGTAGATCTAGGCAGTCCGAGGAGAGTTTTGGCGGCGAGGTGACGGCATCACAAGATTACTCTTGACGCCGTCAAACCTATTTTTCTATATATAGTTTTCTAATTTTTCACATTTAAAGAGATAAGTTTTGGGAGAAACCCTAAGTACGATTTTGGTGTAACTTTACAGGTTTTTCAAGGGTTCCAACCCCTTGATACCTTGCATGATTAATCAAGATAAGTGTTCTTCTAATTCAATCAATATGTCTATGTGTTGGTTGTCTATATCATGTTCTTGTCTTAATTCTATCATGCTAGGCTAAATCTCCTTTGTGTTTGCTTAGATCTAATGAAACCTAGATATTGATTATGTGTTGATTACTTGTTTATTCTTGTTGTGGATGAATGATTTATATGTTAGGCTTAAGAAAACTGGCAGATCTCCAATTGGTAACATGCTTGAACGTCTTAAGAAACATGATATAACGCGCACTAGGTCTTTATTGGTTGTATTTAATGCATGAGCCACTGTTTACAATCCCTATAGTTGTGCTGGGCATGGTGTAGGAGGAGATAAGAGCTCATAGAATTGGGGAGTTATGTGTGCCACCCCATGAATGGTATTAAGGAATACGATCCGTCATCCATGCAATTATAACAAGTAATTAACGTGTAAAAGATATCTAGGGAGTAATGAAATCTAAGTAAACACATTTTCTCCAATTACTGCTCACAACTTTAATATAAATTAGTTTATTTTCATTTCTAGTATTTTATTTTGATTGCATCTTAGTATTGGGTTAGTTGAATAGCAACTAATTCCGCCCACTCTTCCAAAAACCGAGATTTTTACTTGCTTTCTATAAAATATAAAAACACAAAAAATAATCATCCCTCATCTTTAGAACTAGTATTTAGGCTTTCTAATCCTAGCGACACTATTCCTAAGCTGAACGATCAATCCCCCGGTACTTGTCACTATACTATACTACAACGATCAGGTACACTGCCTGGTGGGGGTTGTAAGCTTCTCGAGATCCCTCGAGAGGTAAAGCCTGTTGCGATTCCCACGCATCAAGTTTTTGGGGCCGTTGCCGGGGAATAGTTATTGTCTAGGTTAGAATTTCTTTTTATTAGGTCTATTTGCTAGATTCCTTTCTAGTAAGATTTTATTTGTATTTTTAGGTCTTCTTTAGTCTATCTCATTTCTTCGTGCCTTTGTTCGTAACTCTTTACCATCCGACATCATGGAAGGTGGTAACATCTTTGAACCCGTCATCCCACCACAACAAAACCCACCATTAGAACCCCTTAGGCCCCGAACCTTAGGAGAGTATTCCCGACCTAGCCACCAAGGCTACCGAAACACCATTGAGCTCACCGGAGCCAATGTGACCCCCTTGCGATCCGACACCATCCGGTTGGTGCAAAGCGGATGTGCATTCCATGGACTTCGTTCCGAAGATCCAAACCAACATCTTAAGGACTTTCTCAAAATCGTAGACTCCATAGACCTAGATGTTGCAACTAGAGAGACAACCCGTTTACGCCTATTCCAATTCTCTCTACGGGATCAAGCTAGTCAATGGCTTGAGCGTTTACCCGCGGGATCCATCACCACATGGGATGATCTCACCACTCGTTTCCTTGCTCAATTTTTCCCACCGGGGAGAACTACTAAGCTTAGAAATGACATCTTGATGTTCCAACAACGTCAAAATGAATCTCTTTATGAAGCATGGACTCGTTTCAAGGACTTACTCCAAAAAGTCCCTCATCATGGCATAGATCTTTGGCTCCAAGTCTAAATTTTTTATGACCATATCGACATCTCCACGAGGCGAGCCATTGATCAATCGGCCGGTGGTAAGCTACGTGATCTTAGTGCGGAACAATCATGGGAACTCATAGAAGATCTTGCTCTCTATGACAACGAGAGTTGGAATGATCCCCGTGATTTGAACAAAACGGTCAAGGCAATATCTTTGCCTTCGAACAATTCTAGCACTCCCAACCGTAGGATCATGGAACTTGAAGGTCGAGTCAAGTCTCTCATGAAATCTTACGAAGCTCAAAAACCTTCAAGCTAAGTAAGCAGAATCGCTTCTACATGCAAACTATGCAATGGCCCTCATGAGACTCATAACTGCATGGAACTTCCAAAGCGTGCTTATAACGAATTCACATCATCACACATAGGTCAGGGTCCTCGAACTTCTGCCGAAGCTTATGAGGCATGGAAGGATAAACCTGATTTTAGAGGGTACCAAACGCGAAGCGTATCCTTCAATGACTCCTCACCACTCACTTGGTCCGAGCATTTTCCATCACAAGGCATTACTAGGCAAAGCTGTGAAGATACTTTAAAAAAATTCATTATATCTCAAGAACTACAGCTCGCTACGCTCGAGGCCAAATTTAAACAACAGCAGGATGATGTAAACAACAAGATTTGTAATCTGTTGACTGCTATCAAAGAGCATATTGATAATAAGCCCATTCCCGTTAATGAGGTTAAATCTGCTACCGTCATGAGTCCACCAGCCTCCCCTGTAAAAATAAAAAGTCCTAGCAAGTTATTCAAACATCTATCTCCTAACGGAAAAGAACCTGTCAACCCCCCTGGACCAATCCACTTCGTAAACACCATCACCACAATATCTGCTTCAACATCCAACCCAACCCAACAACAAACTAACAAATTCAGTCGGATAGCTAAAGATGAGACCTTAAGGGTTGACCATGCTTCGGCAAGGAAACCTACCGAATCACCCGAGCAATACACCGCGCAAGAATCCAGCAAACCGGATGAAGGGAAAGAGAAATCGGAAGAGCATGAGAGAGATCCAACCATTTTGGGTAAATCTATTATGGGAGAACCCGAGAAAAAAATGGAGAATGTTGTTATTGGGAGTAGCAATAAGACTAAGGAAAGTAACCCTAAGGTTTTCAAGATCCCCTGTACCATTAAGGAAAAGCTCTTAACTGATAGTCATATAGATCCTAGCTTCCCGGTCAACATGATCCCCCTTTCCCTATACCACAAAACCTTCCCAGAACACATTGCTTGCGAAAGAGTAATAGAAAATTTATCACTTAGGATTTGAGAGCTTGTTTACAATACTGACCTCACCATGGTTGATGAAGTGGACCCTCTCACCAATCAAACGTTAACCAACCTTGTCCTTGGGACACCATTTATCAATGAATCGGGAGCAATCCTTGATGAGAAAGATGGTAGTGTATTACTCACCAATGGTGTTAGGAAGGTAATTTTTCGTAAGGATAGTGAGGAGGTGTACGAGTATCGTCCCTCCCTTGAGGGGAATCTATATGGGTCAAAGGATGGCGAGTTGAGGAATAAGACGGCGTGATCCAAATAATCTCAAAATCCCCTGCATGATCGGTCATAAGTATTTCGATAACATCTACATAAATATATTCCTACCAAAGAATGTTATGTCATTGTTCCATTATAACAATATCTGCAGATGGGGGATGATTTACAAGGGAGAGAAAGTGGTTGGTAAGGATCATGAAATACATTTGTTCGTAGGTAATATGACATTCACTATGGAATTCACGATTGTGGATAACATAGAAGACTATGTTGACCCTAGGTTATCACAAGTAGTTTTGGGAGCACCTTTCTGTGAAATCACTAATTTGATAGTGGATGACTTAAACAGAATTATGACCTTCACTGATGGGATTAGGAGGATTTCATACCAAACGCCATACAAGAGAAAAGACCTTAAGGAGATAGATTGTGACGGGCTTGATATGATGAGCTCCCAACTTATCTTGTGTGATGAAGATGTTAGGAGAGGGTGTAAAAACATTTCTGATTTATCATGTGGATTCTTTAAGGATGTTTGTAAGCTTGGTTCTAAATATCGACAAGATGTTTTCGAGTTCGAAGACCCGAAGTACTTACACTACGAAAGCGATACTGGTTTAGAAGACGACCTAGAGAATGGAACCAATGATGAAATCACGTAGTAACCCATGACCTTGAGTCTAGCTACAAGACTCGTAAATAAAGAAAAGCGCTTCTTGGGAGGCAACCCATGTTTTGTGTGATTTTATTTGTTTGATTGTTATTTGCTTCCGTATGCATGCTTTATTTTTATTGTTGGTAGATCATGTTTCTAAACTAAAAAGTGGAAATACTTTACTTTGTTGTTTTGGCCTTGTCTTAACTCCACCTAAAAGTATTTTTTTTGCAAAAGATAAGTGTAAGGGGAAACCCCAAATATGTTTTTAAGAAACAAACCGATCATGATTCTCCACAATAATAAATGAACATGTATATTCGTATTTGTTAGAGTCAAATGCTTGTATTGAGTCATAATGAAGTTTTGCAGGATTTTCCAGGAAGTAGGACCAAGTTTTTCCAGAAATTTTCCGGAAACTTAACATAAGAATTTCTGTAGGTCCATTCTGACGGCGTCAGGGTTTCACTCTTGACGACGTCAAGAGTTAAAATCTGGAAATTTTACCGGTTTTGTTTTTCTAACGGAGTCTTATGGTTTTTGTGAATTATTAAGTTTTATAATCTCCAGGAGATCTGCAGACTTCATTCCACAAGCATTATATCTTATCTTGTTTTCTAGGATTTAGAAACTTATATAGGATGCCGCCGATTTTACGCGAGGTTGTCTTGTCTATTTTGTCAGGTTTTACAGGTTATGTATGACAAAAAGATGATTTATATTCTGGAATGGAAGCTTTGATTGTTCATTTTCTTGGAGGAAGATTTAACCTGGCCATCATATTATCCATACCGAGCGAATCAGGGGAGTATTTGATTTCATTCTCTTTACTTATTCACTTTTACATTCTTTACTTGAACATTGGGGACAATGTTCATCTTAAGTGTAAGGGGAGGGTAAAAAGATGATACCTTACATATGCACTTTCGCAATTTGATGGTAGATGTGTAATAAAACTATGAGAAATACTTGTTAGTGCAATTTTAGCGCTAAATTTAAAATTTTTTACAACATTTAGGAGTGAAGCTTTAGCCATAGCAAGCGTCTCATGGATAGGAGATTGTATGACTAGCACATAACCGTATATTCAGAAAAATTTTCCACCCAAATATGTGAGGTTCGCCTTTAGATTCGATAGGAAAAGCATTTACTATTAGTGTTTATGAGTGTACCGGTAGCAATTAGATTCTAGAACTTGCGTTAGTGATGCATCCCGAGACCGCTAGTGAGACTACATTCGTGAGGTAGGATTTACTACATGATAAGAGGCATTAGAATTACCCTTGTGTTAAACCCGCATTATAATTACTTGACCATTTAAGTCAGATTACTTGGCTAGTTAAGTCAACCAATTTTTCCCACACCTTTAGCGTTGTACTCATTTTTAGTACACGAAACCCCTAGTACACCCCTCCGAGCCTATCTTTTCATTTCTAACTTTAAGCATTTTACTTAAAGGAAGAATTTGTTACACCCCACTTAAATGTACAACCAAATCGCCTTAGCCTTCCGTGTATGCGCTCATTTTTAGTGCATTATTGTTATTTGTTAAACCCTAAGTTAATTATCTAATTGATTACATGGTTGCTAAGTCGAGTCTTATCCTTGTACATATTGTTTTGGGACGATCGGGACTCATGGGTAAAGTACTTATTTATGGAGTAATGGGGAAGAATATCATATTATTACCCCCGTATGTACGTTAATCTTAAAAGTGCTCCAAGTGTTTTAATTTTCTTAATTCGAGTCATTAGATTAGTTTAATGTAAAGTATGTAAAGATTCAAGTGTAAGGGGAATTCTCATCCCCTATGATGTATTATTTTGGATGGTAGGGTAAGAGTGTATGCAAAAAAAAAAAAAAAAAAAAAAAAAAAAAAAAAAAAATCAAGAGAAAAAAGAAAAAAAAAATAGAAAAAGAAAAAAGAGAAAAAACATACGGACTACCATCCCGTTTCATTCTATGTTCATTTTATGTTTTTGTTATTTTTCATTTATTAGCTTAAGTCGAGTCTAGTCTTGGCTTAGCAACGCCACATTGTACATGTAATTAATCAAGATTGTTAACTCGCCACCAGTAAAACTCCCTTTATCCAACAAAACCGTGTATTTCATATCCCTACACCTAACGTTACAACCCTTTAAAAGACCTCTTTGATAGTTTGTCCTATGTGCTTACGCCATGTGGTGGAGGTTTGATCCTTTCCCAAGCCTATGGTAATCTATTTTGTTATGACAGGTAGTGAGAGATATCTTCCGTTTCCATATTGTAATTTACACTTTATTACACCCGAGAGATGTGAGTATCTAAACACTATTTGTGAGGTGCTTGTGTATGACCTCCGTGCTTGTCTATTGGTCTTTAGTGGAACGATTATTTGTTGTAATTACTTTTATGTTAGTGTTAAATGACCCCTAACTTGTATTTTGAGTAGAATAAAAGCGCATTTGTTTGAGGACAAACAAATCTCAAGTGTAAGGGTATATGATGAGGCGAAAAATGATCCGTTTTTAGGGGGTCATTTAAGCCCGAATTCGAATTTATTTGATCAAATATTGCCCTAAATCGTTCCTTTTGTGATTTTAGGTACTTTGGGAGTGAAATCTGGAAAAGGAAGCAATTCGGACGTTTTTGGAGCATAAAAATAAAGAAAACGCCAAAGTCTTAATTTTCCATGCTGGGAACAGTAGGTGACGGCGTCAAGAGCAAATCCTTGACGGCGTCAAGAGCAAATTTCATGAATTTCCATGACGACCCAGAAGAGTTTTGACGGCGTCACGTGGGAAGGGCGTCAAGAGTAAAAGATTCATGACGGCCTGGAAGTATATTAGTCTTGACGGCGTCAGAAGTAGATCTAGGCAGTCCGAGGAGAGTTTTGGCGGCGAGGTGACGGCGTCACAAGATTACTCTTGACGCCGTCAAACCTATTTTTCTATATATAGTTTTCTAATTTTTCACATTTAAAGAGAGAAGTTTTGGGAGAAACCCTAAGTACGATTTTGGTGTAACTTTACAGGTTTTTCAAGGGTTCCAACCCCTTGATACCTTGCATGATTAATCAAGATAAGTGTTCTTCTAATTCAATCAATATGTATATGTGTTGGTTGTCTATATCATGTTCTTGTCTTAATTCTATCATGCTAGGCTAAATCTCCTTTGTGTTTGCTTAGATCTAATGAAACCTAGATATTGATTATGTGTTGATTACTTGTTTATTCTTGTTGTGGATGAATGATTTATATGTTAGGCTTAAAAAAACTGGCAGATCTCCAATTGGTAACATGCTTGAACGTCTTAAGAAACATGAACCAACGCGCACTAGGTCTTTATTGGTTGTATTTAATGCATGAGCCACTGTTTACAATCCCTATAGTTGTGCTGGGCATGGTGTAGGAGGAGATAATAGCTCATAGAATTGGGGAGTTATGTGTGCCACCCCATGAATGGTATTAAGGAATACGATCCATCATCCATGCAATTATAACAAGTAATTAACGTGTAAAAGATATCTAGGGAGTAATGAAATCTAAGTAAACACATTTTCTCCAATTACTGCTCACAACTTTAGTATAAATTAGTTTATTTTCATTTCTAGTATTTTATTTTGATTGCATCTTAGTATTGGGTTAGTTGAATAGCAACTAATTCCGCCCACTCTTCCAAAAACCGAGATTTTTACTTACTTTCTATAAAATATAAAAACACAAAAAATAATCATCCCTCATCTTTAGAACTAGTATTTAGGCTTTCTAATCCTAGCGACACTATTCCTAAGCTGAACGATCAATCCCCCGGTACTTGTCACTATACTATACTACAACGATCAGGTACACTGCCTGGTGGGGGTTGTAAGCTTCTCGAGATCTCTTGAGAGGTAAAGCCTGTTGCGATTCCCACGCATCATTTGTACTTCATTTTGCTTTTTTACTTGTTGAATTCTAGTATTTATGTTGTTTTCAACTACTTAATGTTGTGCTTACAACGCCACAATTATTTTGTATTCTAGCATCTTTGTAAATAAGCAGGAGATCTATATTTCTAGGTGGAAAACTCTCTCTATTCTAACATGTTGAATTCCATTTCTAACCACTAAGGGCCGTTTGGTTTTTATACCAAACGGATTAATGAAAACCACACAGTTTTTTCTATAGAATTCTTCGTTATATTATGTGTTTGGGTCAGAAATCTATATTTTCATTCCAATTTTAACTTGAAACTCTTGAATAGAGTATAGTTGTAACTTGTAAGTGAAGAGACTAAGGGCCGTTTGGATTCTAGTTAGGTTTAAGAAAAGATTTTGATTTTGATTTACATTTATTGTATAAGAGAGAACTCCCGTGCCAAAATATAAGTATAATTTAACTTTTTGAATCGAACTTTAACCTTAAATGTTTTTATTTGTATTATATAACACTTGATACAAATTCACAACATGAACTATATTTCATTATATAATTGTATATTAATTCTTTCGATTTACATAGAGGTGCAAGGCAAACGAGCAACAAGCTGTGCCCCGCTAGCCCTTTTTGAATTGCAAAGTCAATTCTTGTAAAAACTATGTTTGCAGATCGAGGTGTCATAACATTGTTATGCATAACTCATTGGACTCTGTTGAGGAGCTCTACAGCCTAAGGTGCAAGGAAACCAAAAGTATCAAATGCGAAAGGAATAAAAACATGTGATTTTAAATGCACGTTTTCTCATGTTTTGTCACTTTGTACGAGGTGACTTTCAAAGCAGCTTGTCCTAATGTAAAACCCCGGTTACTCAAAAGTCAAACGTACGAGAGGAGAAACCCCTGATAGATCCACACATGCATGTTTTCCTCCAGCACATCCAAACACCAAAACGTCTGTCGGTCTAAGTGTGGATCTTCCATCCAACGGGTCAGTCAAACATTTAAAACACAATCCATTTATATATTATGCATTAAGTATTATATAACACAAACAAAAATATTCAAGACCAAAGTTCGATTTAAAAAGTCAAATTGGACTTATATTTTGTGACGGAGAGAGTAATAATTATTCATAATTTGATAAATTATGTAAAATTAAAATTTCGAGTTAATTACATAATTCGTCCTTGTGGTTTACCCATAGTTGCAAGTTTCGTCATTAACTCTCAAACAATACACCATTCGTCCATATGGTTGTCCATTTAGAGTTGACCGGCCTTTGACCTGGCGGCCGTTAGTTTGGGTCGTTATCTCTGGTTACGTGAGCGTCACGTGAGAGGCAAATATGTCCATTTTCGCTTCTAAAAACAGGGACGATCCTTGTAACAACTTCAGATTATTTTTTTTGTGCGCGTTTTCAGTCAGGCTATACCCAACCAATTAAACCCGCAATTTAAAACTTGCAATTAAAACCCCCAACAAACCCAAATTTCCCCCAATTTACACAATTAAACCAAACCAGCCCAACCTTGTATTATACATCGAAACCAACCCAATCACTAACTATTGGAACTAGTGATAAAGGAAAGGCTTTGTTTACTAGGGCTGATCATTCATCGAAAACAGAGTGGTCAAAAATTGTATTGAATGATGAAATCTCTGAGGAAGTTCTTGCTACATTTGGTGATGAAGTTATTTCTAAATATGGTTCGTATAAGAACATAGGAAAGGAGATAATATATGATATTCTTGAATGGATGAGGAAAAAAAGCTTACAACGAAGTGCCTATGGGTGGTAGTAGTGCGATTTCTATTCCTACCCCTGGGAAGTGGAAGCGGGAATGACCTTGTTGTAAAACCAAAATGAGGGAGGGGAAGGCCTAGAAAATATGGTCCAATACCTAATCCGAGTACAATGACACCAAAAAGGTAGAGGGGAAGGCCTAATGGCTGTGGAAAAAAAGATGGAGGAGAAGCAAGAGGTTGCAGATGTTGGTATGTTAATATTTTTGTTCCTTTATGTGTCATTTAAATTTACTTAAATTGGATGGTAAAATTTGTTAGATAGAATAAACAGGGTATTATATGTGATAGTGAGTGGTATGATTGGTTGAATGATCTGGAAGGCTACTGTTGAGTTTCATGATTGGCAGGTTTCGGATAAATAGAGTATTATATGTGGATAGTGAGTTTTGGTGCTTACTATTTTTTTTTTGTTGAAAAACTGACATATATTACTCTAAAGAATATGTACATGATCAAAGCTTAAAATTGATGGTGTATGACAGTCCCAAACACCACAAAATTACATCATAAAAATGAAAAATTTATCTTATGTCATACCAGTCGATCATCTAAACATAGCATTACAACTAAGAATACTAAATCACCTATATCACCACAGCAACTAAGGATGTCCTAGGCTATGACTACATTTCTTTTACTATGCTAAACACACTCATTACCAATGTGCAGAAACCCCATACCTTACACACAGATAATAAGAAGTTAACACAGCTCAGGCATCATCAATGGTCCAAGATCACTTAGTGCTAGCTCACCCAGACCACGGCTACATTTAACTAAATGGGTCTGGATGAGATAGTTTAGTTGAGTATGAAATGGTAGTTAGGTTTGGTAAGCCCCATAAGAAAGGTTTCATGAATTGTATATCCCATAATGAAGGTTTCCTATCAGTTATAGGTTTTGAGTTGCACTCTTTTGTTTCATTTCAGTGGTGCCCTTTCCATCTTGTTCATCTGTTTTAACTTGTAGTCTTGTTGATTGTCATGATATGAAAGACTGTTAAGCTGTGCACCACTATTATGCATATGCTAGTGTGTCCAATTATTAATTTCATTTTGTCTATCTTTATAGATGCTAAGGGAAAGAGAAAAGTGAGTGTAGATGAGAGTAAACAAAAATATATGAGATATAAGAATATCACATGTGAAAATCTAGATGAGATTTGTGATGATCTGGATGGCAGGATAACAAATCTTGAAGATTTGTTTAAACGGTCAATAAAGGAAAGGACAGGGAATAAAGGTAAAAAAGTATTTAGGCTCTTATAATGTAAATATTATTTTTGGTGTTTGTATTACAATTTGTATTACAGTTTGGCTCTAGAATAATCTTTGCAAATATCAAATTTAGAGGAAAAGCAACAATACCTGAAGTGATCATTCTAGATGACACCACTGATGATCACACTGAATCATATAGTTTTGATGATTCAGACTCTCATGATGATTCATGGGTGCTTCCTAAAAAAATTGTTGACAAGAGACCTAAAAGTTAGGTCAAAATCACAAATTGCATAATTGGTTTAAGAACTCTAGGAGCTAATGTGAGATGTACCAGCAGCAGCAGCAGCAGGAAAATGAGGCAGTGAATGGTTGTTATGGCACCAACATAGTTACTTTTGGGAACTGGTTCTAGTATGTATAGATGCTAAAAACAATATTTATATTTAACTTGTATGTATTTTGGTAGTAAGAACATAGTTATGGATTCTAACAATTACTAGTTATTACTAATAACATATGGAACATAAGTGATGGTCAACATAGAATGATGCCACTAATATAATAGCTTTATGTGCTGGTTTTTAACATCAAAAGGAATGGATGGTTTGAATGGAGGGATGAGGCCTTCCACTTTTAATCAGTTAAGGTACTACTATGAGGATGAAGTTGTACTAGTTCTTTGAGTAGTTAAAGTGGGAAGGAAGTTCTGGGTGAATAGGTGAATGTATATGTGTTAGGAGCGTGTTTGGTTTGCTCTTTGATGTATTGCTTGTTAGCGTCTACTTCGAAACATGTTTGCTTTGGTATGTCAAGGCACAAGAAACTATACTATGCATAATTGTATGCATTTATTTTTGTGATATGTTTCATTCTGTATTTGCTGCTTTGAGATGGTCTTGGCCAGTCAATCATCTAAAATGTATGCTTTTATAATTTGTATGAAGTTTGTGATCTAATATATTTTCACCTTTCACAAGTCAAACACATGTGAATTTCTTGTTAGTTTGGTCGTGGTAAAGGGCCTCGATGGTGGTGGGGGTTTTAATGGTGAAGGCGCTTCGGTGGTGGCGGGAAAAACAAAGGTGAGAAAATAAGCAAGGATTTAAGTGGTAACAAGGATCTTCCCTATGGTATAGAAGCCAAAATGGACATATTTTCCCCACACGTGACCAGAGATAGCGACCCAAAATAATGGTCGTCCAGTCAACTCAAAATTAACAACCACAGTGACGAATAGTGTACTTTTTTAGAGTTAAGGATGAAATGCGCAACCATTGGTAAACTACAAGGACGATTTATGTAATTAACCCTAAAATTTATTAGTAAAAACAACATTAAGAGAGAATATGTGATTGTAGTGAAAAAATGGCCCACATATTTGGTGAAATGGACACATGCCCATTTTACTATTCGAGATTCTTGTATTCGAAATATTAGGACTTCAACCGCAAAACATGAGCTCACCCTTATCTTCCAACAAAAATATTATACAATGAGTCCAAAACTATTCATTATATCTATTAACCAAACGCATCCTAAAGTAGTGCATTCCTAATATCAAGTTGTAAGTGAAGGCCTAGGTCTTTGATCAGCTCCACTTGGTCTCGCCTCAAGCTTCGGCGAAATTGCGTATTGTTGTTGTTGTCCAAAATTTTGATCAAATTTTTTTATCATGAACGAATTTAACTCGAGTTGTACTTTCCTTTTTGTGAGATTTGTGGCGCTTGCTTAAGAACTAATTATATTTTGTTTTGAGTAATTAAGATTACTTATGGTGCTTTGGTATATAGATTTATGAGGGTTTGGGTTGAAAGATTGATAAAATTATTTGTTTGGTAGGTCGTCACTTTGGGTTGAACCTATCATTAAACCTTACGGTAAGGGTTTAACTAAAATCCTTATGTTGGGGGGGGGGGGGGGGAATGAAAAAAATACCTCTCTTGAACTTTGTGTAGTACTCCTTTTACCATACTTTTTTTTTCATTCATTTTACTTCTCACCACATATTCTATAGTGGCCCTTTATTGCAAAATCTTTTCAATTTTTAAATAGTACCAATTTTATCCTAATTTTCGCTCCTACTTTTAAATTTCTATATACATTTTTACTAAATCCTAAACTAAATCCAAATCCAAATCTAAACCCACAAACAAACCAAACGGACCCTTATAGTCTACATCTTTTAGTATTTTTTTGGTTTAGCAATTGGGCCCATTAGTTTGCTTTTGATTTATGTCACACATATTGAGAGGGAAAAGTATCACAAGATAGAAAAGATGTTTGATAACTATCACTTTTAAAGACTTTTAAGTCTTCTGACGTCTAATTTGAGGATGTAATTTTATTTCTTCATCATTTTCCACAAAACATGAAAAATGTACTTTTTGTATTTTTGAACAACGAAATAATAAGACACTAATATGGGCTCATCTAGTTTAAATTAGCTAGACATATTACATCAATCAGTTTCTATCGATTATCTAACAAGACCTTGGATTAGTTGTATGCAAAGAGTGTTTTGATATGTATTTTCAACTAAGTATTACAATGAAAATAATATAATTAGATCATCACTATGTATTTAAAATAAAGTATAAAATAGTTGTTCAACGATTTAATTGCGCCAAAGCATGTATTGTTTGTTACCAAATATATAATACTAGCTTATAGACCCGTTGACACCGGGTTATTTTTTAAAGAAATAGAGAAAATGAGATGATAAGAAAAGTAATAACGTAAACATGTTTCATTTAAAATATGAAACAAAGAATGTGACAGTGCGTCCATTATCGGATAAAAAATTTGCTTCTGTTACAACTACACTAACAAACGTCCAAGTTTGGGGTCTCCAAAATTGATTGTCTTGAGCAGCAAAATGAGATGATAAGAAAACTGATAACGTAAACATGTTCCATTTAATATATGAAAGAAATAATGAGAGAATGCGTCAATTATCCGATAAGCAATTTATTTTGTTACAATTATACCAACAAATGTCCAAGCGTTGGCGAATCTAAAATTGATTGTCTCGAACATAAAATGATGTGTGTGAGCATCTATCGATTCAAAACCCAATCCATGCCATGATGATAGACCTTCAAATACTTCTCAATACGTCATAAAAAGCATGAAATTTCGGAGATTTCTCCGGATCAAATGCTAAATATGCATTTTCGTAATCAAGGGCATCAAAACTCTCCTTGTCACTGTAAATGCCACATCAGTCGAATCCTCTTCAACTAAACCAACGCGCCCCTTGGACGGAGCATATTCCTTCTCATCTTTAGCAATTTGAAGCAAACTTTGTTCGTTTGGTACTTTCTTTTTTTCAAACATCTACCACTTGTACCACTCATTAACATCCCATTTTCCTGGTTTTTCAAAGTTTAAAACCTTATCTTGTTCGTTACCTATACATAATAGACGATCATGAGATAATAAGAAAACAACAAACGTAAACATGTTCTATTAATATATGAAAGAAATAATGAGGTAACATATGAATTATTCAACAATTAGTTGAGTTTGTAACAACTAAAATAATAAACATCGATGCCATTGTCGTCTCCAAATTTGACGGTTTTTAATAGCAAATGACGTATGTGAGGCTAATCAATTTAATGGCAAGTGTACATTTCGTGCACACCTAATATTCCATAGAAAATGTAAGTAAAAGTAGGTTGTGATTCATAATCTATTACAATTTAAAATATGGTAAAAAAAACTTGTGATATGTATATTGTTCATACCTCTTCAACCTTGTTCATGTGTGAAAACAGGACGGGGGAGGTACAAATCAACTTTTGAAAGTGATTGACCCTGTCTTTTGTTAATTATTGCAAATGAAACTGAAAAAGGAAATTGTTTTCTAACAATCTTAAGCGGTAAACGCTTATAGGACGGAGTAATTCTCAACCTTGGTAGGATAATTTTTTTTCCAACGTTTTCTCCGTTAATGATTAGTGCCTGAAGAGAAGTTCTTGTTAATTTAAGAACTTGGAGTCTTGTCCCATTACATAATCCTATTGGCTTGATCAATATTTGACAACAACATAATCGGGACTCCCACTTTTAAAGCAAGTGTGTGGTTTGAAACACCTAAGAACTTCAATCCATTGATAAATTCTGGCAAGAAAGTGGATCGATTTATGCCAAGAAATGCTCATTTAGAGTTAATCATTAATGATTCATGTTAGAGTAAACCATTTCTTCTCCTGGAAATTTGTCCAACAAATGCTCATTTATGTGGTCCATGACTTCATTCGTGGGATCAAGAATTGCCTTTTCTTGTACACAACGTTTGTGTTTATTTCGCTTAATTACCATCATTATCACAACAAAGTATCTTCAATCCCTTCCTGCTCTTCACTCTGGAGACAACCACATATAGTTGACCATGGGAGAAAACCGGCCTATGGAGAAACAACCCAACTTGCGACCATGTTTGGCCTTTACTTTTATCAATAGTCATTCCATCAAAACAAAACCGGAGATTGCCTTAAGAAAGATACCAACATATTATTGAATGCATTAAGAAAGAACATAAATAAATGTTCATCCAATATAATAACATAAAAGTTAATAAGTTGTGAGCAAGAACAAAATATATGTTTTCAATTCAAATGCAAAACATATCATATTCGACCTTTCTTTTTATAAATATTAAATAATGATATAAAAGCTAAGTAATATATGTTCGATGTTCATGATAAGCCAATAACTACTTTGTGATACATATATACAAAGTGTCATGTCATATCTTGAACCTACAGAATAACAGACAATTTTTTGTTTCCAAGTATTCAATGTAACTAAAAATCTCATATGTTTGCCACATATACTACTGATTTGAGAAAGAAACCAAGTTTACAGCAAACATATATTTGATCCAATACTATGTCTTTCTAAGATAATCTTTACAACACCGCATGAGTATTTAATGGAGGCGGTTATGCAAAGAGGATATTTAGTGATCGAAAGTAGATAATTGATTAACAAACATATGTTACTATTTTTCAATAACATGGTCTTTAATCTTTTGGCCCCTTCTTTCATGCCAACATGTAAGTCCTTCATTTTTTTGGTAACTTCAAGTGCAGAAATTTGCAATGGGACTGGTGTTGTCTTTTGAACTAAGGGGAGCCATCATCGTATGCCATATTCTTACAATTCCATCTTCAGAACCAGATGCGTATGATTCACCTCAAGGTGAGAATCTCACGCAAAGGACTGGACCATGGTGACCCTTGTTGCATCCTATAAATATAAATCATCAAAGACTATGTTAAGGGGTCAAAATGAATATGTTCCGTGATAGAATGGGGCAGAACATAGACAGTTTTTTTATGCAAATCCAAACAGTCCAGAAAATGGGAAATGTGAATTATGCATATGAAATAATGAAAAGACTTACTGGTTTGCATCCCAAAATTGACATTGGATCCATCTGCACTCGTAATATAACAGCCATATTTGCTCACTTCATCACTTGTAACAGATTATTTTGTGCAAGTGTACGGACAATTTTGCCACTAATTACATCCAATAGCATGTAATTGACCATTTTAGAATAAAAAGGTTAATTATCTTGAATTACTCGGGCCAACTCATTACTTTATTTTACATAACATCATCAAGAACTCACTATTGAGAACATATAATATTTATAGATTTTTAAGTTTTTGACTGTGGTGAACATCTGGTTAACGATAGTTATAGATAACACAATATCCATGTGGTTATAATTGTGCATCAGGTGCAGACTACTGAGAACATATAATATTTATAAATTTTTAAGTTTATGAATGTGGTAAACACCAGGTTAACGATAGTTATAGATAACACAAAATCCATGTAGTTATAATTGTGCATCAGGTGCTGCCAAAGGTGGATCTATGTGGTCACTTGGTTATGCAGGTGCATTACAACACCAAAAGTTGTTTTTGTCGTACATAGCGACAAAATGTTTTGTAATTTGGGAATCATATAAAGGTTATAAAATATGAGTATGCTATAGTACGTTTCTTATAAGTAGAGCCGACAATATACACAGGTCGAGTAACCGGACAAAACGGGAAAACACTTTTTGTCCAAATTTGTTAGGATATATTAGATTTATTTAAGTGTGTAAAAAATGAATACAAAATCATATAGCAATACTCTGAAATTATGAACCAAACTGACTTTGAGCACTTCAAGCATTATTGATACACTTTGGCAGACTTTTTACCCATTTGAACCGGTTCCTTATTAACTAACTATTTTACTTAACCCGTTAAAAATAATACACAGATTTAATCAATGTGTGAAAAACATTTGCCTCTTTTTACACTAAATACTTGGTGACGGCTAATTATCTATGATATTGATTGACAATTCACGGGATTTTCGGAGTAAGCATTTATCAAATTAGGCTAAAAGAAAAGGTACATGTTATGTCTCTTATGTCAGGCACTTTGCAACTGGTACAAAACGGAAAACAGTAACTACAAATTCAACCTATTTTTAGGAACTCAAAATAATTAGTACCTTAATCCATTCGTCATGACCTACAACCGTGAATATTGATATCACATTCAAACTGCACAGCTACGCACCCCTTGAATCCAATTTGACAAAGTTACATTATTAATTTCAATTCAAAAACAAACCGTAATAAGTCACAACATATTACCTGTGCAAACAGTATGGTTATTAGAAGTATGCGGATCATGTCTTGAAAATCCTAAGAATTTAGCAACATCAACCTGTAATATATCAAACACGTGTGATTATTATCTTGATAAATGATTTAAAGTCAAACATATTAAACATCATCAATAAGAACCGGTTCTAATAATGACCTATGTATGTCCAAGAAAATCAGTTTATCTTGCATAATTCTTAAATAATTCTAATAATTCTAATAAGTAACAACTTAAATAATTCTAATAAGCAATCCCAAATAGCCTCTGATCAGGTTTCAATAGGTAATTCTTGAAAGCCACTATAAGCAGTTTAAATAAGTAACTTTAAACAGCCTTTAAAATGGCGTTTAAACAACCCTTAAAAATAGTCTCATATATAGGTTTCATTTGGCATTTTAACATCTTTTTAAGCTGCTATTTATTAGAGAATGTAGATGGACCCATGGTGTTTTTGGACATGTTGTTTGCTGTGATAAAATGGCGTTTGGACATGCTAGTTGATGTCGTAAAAGGGTATTTGACATGCTTTTTGCTATCATAAAAGGGGTCTTGAAAAATGTGCCCAGCACCTAAAGCCCAACTCGTTCTGAACCCATTAAAAAAACATTATGTCCCATATCTTATCCCTATATCTTACGACAACATGCGATTAACCAAACCCGTTTTGACCTGTGTGTACCAAAATTACATATAACTTCTAATTTCTGTGTACATGCATCATTGCAAATAAATATGGATCTAAAGGGAAGATGAGTAACGTACTCGCTTAACTACATCCCACAAACAACCGTTTTTGACCCATACTTAACCCATCTAGTTTTTCGCCTAAAAACAATGAATCTTCAACATACCTGCAACATTCCAAATTAATATGGGAACATTGAAAGTAGGTTACAAATTTACCACTCAAGATCGGATTTGCATTCCATCTCTACCACATACCTCCTCTTCTTGGTTTTTTTTATCATGTACACAACATTACAATACATTACCATGCACGTAAAAATTAGAAATTAAGGAAGTGTAAACAAAAAGACAGTTGTATGTACCTCGGCTTTAGTTTTGCAATGTTGCCTCTCAAGATCGTTATTCATTTTCTCTCGCTCTTTCATGAGATTATCATATGTCCTACAATGTTTCACAATTTTTTATGCACTGCGGTCAATTTATATACCATACGAAATAAGATCAAGATGCTTTATTCTTGAAGTGTATAAGGATGTTTAGAGTTTTAGACTAAACTGCACATGTGTTACATTCATGCATAAAATTGAAATTGCATTCAAAAACATATACCTGGTGTTTAATATAAACCTGGACAACAACTTCAAAGTTAAGATCTTGGGTCTCCCTGAACATCTTGTTACTGCATTAAGATCAAATTACAAAAATTATAAGAAATAGGGGAAAGCATCAAAGCTACACTAAAAGCAGTAATAAAACAAAATTGTCATTGAGAAAATACGGATAAAAAATCAGATAAGTTTATCAATGACAATTATCAACAAACAAAAAGTTATACACACAGCAAAATAGAATCATAACAAATTACATTGCTTAAAAAACCATCACGATAACAAAGAACGTGTAAAATACTCGATCACGATAACCGAAAGCCTTTCACAACATCAAAGTTAAAATAAATCAAATCTTTGCATACCATCGAAAGAAACACTGCTTGTCTTTGATAAGCTTAAATTCATTGCAGTTCATCAAACATTGCATTTCCATCTGTAAGAAAAACAAAGTTATGAAATTAGCATGAGAACGACTTTGCATAAAATCAATCAAGATGAGCATATAGTTTGCATAAAATCATTTTATTACTAACAAAATATTTAAAAAACGCAATTCACTTTTATAAAATTATAATGATAATGATTTTCCCCAAATACTAACATTATTAGGGTTTCATAAAAATCAAAAAAATCAATATAAATCGAATCAAATACAAATGGTGGAATTATTTTAGGATATGATTGATGATTGATGAGGAGCGTTTTCACAAAGATGTAACTGAATCAAATAATGGAGATAAACCTGTATTTATCGCCCTTTACTACTTTCCCATCTAAGATTCAAAACGTATACTGACTTTCTCTAATTGATTGTGACCAACAATTGCATAAACCTCTTTTACATCCGATCTAAATAAGGAAGAACACGTAAGAACATTAAACGGATTTTTAAAAACATTGTCATCAACAGCATGAATGATGAGAACTGTAAATCATTTGTCTCCAATAAGCTTAGCCAAACATCCCTTTCTTTAAGATAAAAAATACATTTACATGCAAAGCAATACTTTAATGGCCTTAATTCATTTAATTTATGAAAACAATAAGAAGATGGAATTTTCGTACATCAAATACCTCATAATGGAAATGAATCTCATCGTCTCTTGAAAAGAATTTGGAACCTGAAAAAGAGATAAGCTTCCACAACAACAAAAGCGGCCAAAATATTTATACTCCACCGGTGCACTTGCAAACATAGAACCAAATGGGTGACCACCTGAAACACCCAAAAATAATGAAGAGATAATTGTAGAAAGAAAGGGCTGATGATATTTAAAACAGAACCTCTACGACGCATAGGAGGTACTGAATCATTCGAAGGTGTTGGCTGTGAATTTCGTTCATATGATTTAGCTACAAATGTAGAAAACATAAGATACATGAGGACAACAAACATATAACAAAATACATTGGACGAAAATACATTAGACGAAAAAGCATACTAGAGCATCGCATATTATTGGAAATAATTAAGTCAATGATTGTATTACGAGTGCACCTGCAGTATCACCGAGTAGTTATAACACTGGGTTGAAATTCATTGTCAGCTACTACATAAACTGCAAAAGCAATGAAAAAACGGGGAAATTGAAACAGTGTGCAATTGCATAGCAAGCACGATTGTCTAAAAATATGTACATACAACCCAAGTAATACACTTGTTGATACGTACCTTCACCTGTTGTTGACAGTCCAGATGTCATGCCTACCGGGCTAATAACCGGCCGATCATGTTGGCAGTCCATATGTCATGCCTGCCAGGCTAATAACCGGCCGATCATATGAGATGATGCCTTGAGAAAAGTCCCAATTATTTGGACCAGATGTGTCTTTCAAACTCTGTAAATGCAACATAAATCTGTAAATGATTTATCAGAATGCATACCATACTTCGGTCAATGAAAAGAGTATTTACCTGAGTAATGCAAATCTTCATTCCTCTAGTACTTTGCACAACCGATACTTCAGTCACTCCACCTATACAAAACAACTTGACATTTGAAAAACCATTAGAATTAAAAACATCTTAATTTAAAAATACAATTTCAAACGAAAAATCAGTATAAATAAATCCACCTATACCTGAAGTTGTGTCTTTCTTCACAAATAAATCTGCTTCATATATTAGGTTCAATAAGTGAACTCGGCACCCTAAAACAATTAAAAAAATAAATTTAGCTTCACACGCATTTCATCAAACACGTGGTGCGCATACAATACCCTGGTTAATTCATTTCAAATCCAACTCAAAACTGCATCCCAAATGAAACATAAAAGCAGTTCATTCAACCAAAAGCACTATACGCACAAAAGCCCCAAATTCACAAAAGCAATTTTCTCCAATTTTTTTAGGGTTTTGATACAATAATGAGTAAATAAGTAATCAATCACATCAAGTATATAAAATCTATATCAGATACAAATAAACATTAAAATAAGCAAATCATATCTGTTGAGGAGAGGATGTCAACGAAACTGATGTGTGGTGTTTTTGAATCGGCCATACCATTGTGTAAAAGCTGGTTTGTGATCGATTTTCATCCTCAAATCCGAACAAATCTTGATATGAAACTGATACATTGAATGCTATTTATTCATTTACAAAAATAACTGACTTTCCCATCTTAGATTAAGAAATTCTGCTGACTTTCTCCTATTGATTGTGAACAAACCATTGCATGAACCTCTTGTACTCTCGATCTAAATAAGAAAGTACACATCAGATTATTAAACACAATGAGTCCAAAACTATTCATTATATCTATTAACCAAACGCATCCTAAAATAGTGCATTCCTAATATCAAGTTGTAAGTGAAGGCCTAGGTCTTTGATCAGCTCCACTTGGTCTCGCCTCAAGCTTCGGCGAAATTTCGTATTGTTGTTGTTGTCCAAAATTTTGATCAAATTTTTTTTATCATGATCGAATTTAACTCGAGTTGTAATTTCCTTTTTGTGAGTTTTGTGGCGCTTGCTCAAGAACTAATTATATTTTGTTTTGAGTAATTAAGATTACTTATGGTGCTTTGGTATATAGATTTATGAGGGTTTGGGTTGAAAGATTGATAAAATTATTTGTTTGGTAGGTCGTCAATTTGGGTTGAACCTATCATTAAACCTTATGGTAAGGGTTTAACTAAAATCCTTATGTTGGGGGGGGGGGGGGGGGGGGGAATGAAACAAATACCTCTTTGAACTTTGTGTAGTACTCCTTTTACCATACTTTTTTTTTTCATTCATTTTACTTCTCACCACATATTTTATAGTGGCCCTTTATTGCAAATTCTTTTCAATTTTTAAATAGTACCAATTTTATCCTAATTTTCGCTCTTACTTTTAAATTTCTATATACATTTTTACTAAATCCTAAACTAAATCCAAATCCTAGACCAAATCCAAATCTAAACCCACAAACAAACCAAACGGACCCTTATAGTCTACATCTTTTAGTATTGGTTTTGGTTTAGCAATTGGGCCCATTAGTTTGCTTTTGATTTATGTCACACGTATTGAGAGGGAAAAGCATCACAAGATAGAAAAGATGTTTGATAACTATTTCTTTTAAAGACTTTTAAGTCTTCTGACGTCTAATTTGAGGATGTAATTTTATTTCTTCATCATTTTCCACAAAACATGAAAAATGTACTTTTTGTATTTTTGAACAACGAAATAATAAGACACTAATATGGGACCATCTAGTTTAAATTGGCTAGACATATTGCATCAATCAGTTTCTATCGATTATCTAACAAGACCTTGGATTAGTTGTATGCAAAGAGTGTTCTGGTATGTATTTTCAACTAAGTATTACAATGAAAATAATATAATTAGATCATCACTATGTATTTAAAATAAAGTATAAAATAGTTGTTCAACGATTTAATTGCGCCAAAGCATGTATTGTTTCTTACCAAATATATAATATGGGCCAAGCTGAGTATGTAAGAACTAAGCCGGTCCAATTTTCTGTTGATACAAAATGAACTAATAACTATTGTTCAAACCTAAACCATGTCCACAACAAACACAAATTAAACATAAGCTAAACAACTTATATTAGCTTAAATAGTTACTCAAATGCAGTAGAAATTCAAATGACCAATTAATTTACCTATGCATATTATTCTTGAAATCAAAATTTTCATATAAGGAAAACTTGTAAACCTGACGTTTCTAACATTTAGCCGAGTTATTTCATCAAACATGTTGTGGGTCATAAGAAAACTAAAGATTTATACAGCCTTATAAGCAATAAAAGAGTATCCATGTACGAATAAGTTTATACATGAAAACATTACTTTAATCTCATAATTGGGTCAAGTGGCATCAAGTATATCAAAAAAAGTATTAAACTTCCGAGTTACTATAATCATCTCTATGACATCAATCACTTCTTTACATTAAGATATATAAAAATGAATTTTTAATTGATCCATTCAATTAGGGGTGTTCATCGTTTCGGTTATCAGGTTGTTCTATTTGTTCGGTTCGGTTAAAAAAAATTGTGTAAAATCGAAAACCGAACTTAAATTATGTTCATTTTTTTATTGACCCGAATAACCCAAAATACATAAGTTATATTTTTTGAAAATTTAATCATATTGATTTTTGGGGGAAAAATAAAAAACTTTCAGCTTAAAAAGTGTTTAATGTATACCAAGAAATTTTTTTAATGGTCTTTTCATGTATTATAGAAAATATAAATGTTTATATGAACTAGGTTTTCGGTTCAATGCGGTTATTATTTTGTTAAATCCATAACCGAAACCCAAATATCTAATTCGGTTCAATACGATTTTGGCATATTCAGTTTGGTTTTTTGGGTTTTCGATTCTTGTTGATATTATCCAAATTGTGAACACCACTACATTCAACCCATTCTAATTACACACCGGGCCATTCTTTTAACTAGAACATGTTTTAAAAGGCCCTCTCGACCCCATTTTATTTTTATCAAAATCTCAAATGACCTAAATTTTGTAAATAACGAGGAATTAAATTGTCGTGTGTTTCGATGGGACCAATTTAAGCATGATATTTTTTCCAAAATTATTTTTAGTTACTTTTAAGGGTCTGAAAATTCCTTAAATTTACTTGCATTTGTGCAAGCTACTTTTCATAAGTGGCTTTTTTTTTAGTGTATTTTGGTAATATTAATAAATTAATTTTGTATATTTGTTAGCTTTCGTTTTAAAGCTCATTGGTTATGTATATATTGTAACAATTCACAATTTCAGGTTAATTACTTTTCCCGGAAAAATTTCACTATTCACTTTTACTATTCATTTTTCTCGAAATTTTCCCGAAATCTGATTTTTGTTTCTTGGCCTCGAGTGATAAATCATTTCCATGGCAAATTAAAAGTTTAACTTTCATAAGCTCATTTTCGTGAAAGTTATTAAGGAATTACACGTTTTAAGGTAAAACGTCATTCAGAAATTCTACGCACAATGAAACTCGACCGCGTTAAGTGACCCCACATCAGAAAAATGTTTGACACACTCATAATTTATTTGAGAATTAATCATGACTGTGAAAAACATGACCAAAATAAGCATCGGCCGTGAAAAACTGGAATTTTCAGTTTTTAAGCGTTTTTACTCAGCCGTAACCTTAGCCTATACCTGCACCGCATTTCTAAGATGATTTAAGTTTTAAAATTTTTAGAAAAAGTCAACATATTTTTCCCTCCTCCATTGACCAAAAATCATCCCTTGATTTTATAAGTCATTCCTTGATTTTTAGGCTTACGGTTTGATGTTTAAAAGTCATTTAATACCAACCGACACTAGACTGAGCCCAGTCTAAACATTATAAGTCATTTTAAATCATTTATAACCTATTAGAAAAGTAATATTTTACTTTTCTCAATTTTACGCAATATTCGTACATTTTACGTATTACGCGTTTTAGACCCGTGTTTCCAGTTTTAGCAGGGTTTTACCACCCAAATGGAACCTACCGCTCATTTTATATTTTATTATGGAACATATGGACATGTTTATCAATGCTTTGAGATTCCATAATTTTACGACACCCGGTTTTACGTTTTGAGGCTTAATCATTTACGGTTAGCATTTTACGGAGCCAAAACTAACTCAATATCTTGGATAATATCCTCAAAAGTCCACACTTGCTCCCCAAGCTTGACCAAACCGCCACTGGGGGGGGGGGGGATTCACACTTGTGGCTTGATCTTGACCATTGATCCTTAGATCATTACAAGTGTTGAACTTGGTGACCAAGTTTTGGTAATTTCCTAGTTGTTTCCTAACCTCCTCAAGGCCATATAAATAGCCCCCCTCCCCTTCACTTGAACGCCACACCTCCAACACCATAACCATTCCATACTTAGCTTTAATTCTTCTAATTTCTAGCAAGGATCAAGTGCAAGTTCAAGGTAGAAACTCTAGTTAGGTTATCATTCACCAAAACTCTTCCATAACCTCATATACTTGGTGATTTCTCTTGAGTTTAAATCCACTCAATTCACCTCAACCTTCATCATCCATCTTTCAAGATTACAAGGGTAGAAAGATTGCATGAAGTGAAGTGGGTTGAAGCAAGTCTATCAAAGTCCTTTTCCTTACTTGCTACTTTCCTTTCATCTTTGAAAGCCAAAAGTTGTAAGCCTAAACCTAACATGCTTCTTGTTTATTAATCATGTTCATATCATTTACATGTTATTCTTGCTATATTATGTCTTGTATTCATGTCCATGATGTATAAAAATGAGTAAAACAAGTTATGATATACATATGTTAACTTATGATCTTCAAACAAGTAAACTAATGAGTTTTATGGAGAACCACGACCAAAATAGTACAACTATGATATTGGATAATTATCTATTACAGTAGAGGACTTAACAAGGAAACCATAGCAATTTGAACCACCTAAAATGAGTATACGAGTCAAAAGTTACGCCCATTTGAAGTTACCAAAGATTTCCGGCAAAACTGCCTAAATAGCATTCTGATCAAATTTTGATTTTGAAAGTCCCACTTCTGGTCCGATTCATCAAAAAGTGAAAACACGAAAGTTGTCCGGAACGACGTTTTCGTTCAGGAAAAATGAAGCTCGAGCCCTGAAAACGCTTTCCGAGTGATAAAATTCTTCAAATTCTAAACAGCCCATTTTTAGGCCAAAGTCACTATATTATGGTTATACTTTAAAAGGAACAAGAGGTCTTATGACCTATAATCAAGACCACAACCATGGCTAGAGCCAAGGTTGAGTCTCATGACCTTGGAACAAGGACCAAAGGTCATGGCTAGGCCATGACGAAATGACCATACCAACTTACTTAGGCGAAAACATGAAACAAGGAATTGGCGATAACTTGAACAAGCAATTTGGATCTACTTCACTTAAAAATGAACCATGAGATATTACAAAGAAAAATGGTCATACAAGACTTATGAAACTACCCCTAATAACAATCTTCATGTACTAATAAACTTTCCTAAGTTTATTCAAATATCGGACATGTAACTTTTCGGATAGAAACTTATATCTATATATTTTATCAACTACTACAATAGTAGGGAGCCTCATGTGAGGAGTTCATTATGTAAGCCGTCGAGATGAGTTGTGGATTTACGAATTAAAGTGTCCTGGCTCCTCGAACGCTTACTAACATGACTTCTGAATTATGTCGGCCCGAACGGTAGTAAACGATATATAAACATACATGTTTCATGAATCATTTCTTTCAACGACTTACATTATACATCATACCACATCATGGACTAAGTGCAAGACATACATATATTGGCATGTTTATGTTTCCTTAGACATTATTCCAAACCTAAGTTGCAACAATTATTCTAGGTTGCTCGTAGAAGTTCTTACGGCATATCCATCATTCTCATTATACATCATCCAACTCAAGGTGAGTTCATAGCCCCACTTTACATTACTTCAATGTTTTACAAACCCTTGGGGGGAATACATGCTATTATTTTTCTACTCGAACACAATGCTTTCTACTGTATGCTATTCGACTATGTTTTATTATCACTAAGTAACATCCTTGCCAAACCAAGATCCCTTATTATGAACCATTTAATCACTTGCGAGGGTTACTTGCAAGTGAGCGCGAATATTGTGAATAGGCCTATTGGGATTGACGAATCCCATTTGTTTTGACTAAGTTCAAACAAATGCATTAATATTTGAGACATTAGGTATGACGGCAAAGTACCTACCGGGATAAATCTGCAGATCGATATTGGTACACGTTAACGTTTTGGTGTCATAAGCTTAGCGAATTAATAACCTTTCCGGGCATATAACAACGTAGCCCATCTTTGTTTTCTAACTATGAGTGTGAGTCTATAGCTCACACTACGATTATTGTGTTCAAACAATTTAACTACAAACACTACGATTATTGTGTTCAAACAATTTAACTACAAACACTACGATTATTGTGTTCAAACGATTTAACTACAAACACTACGATTATTGTGTTCAAACGATTTAACTACAAACACTACGATTATTGTGTTCAACGATTTAACTACCAACACATTGTGTTCAAACATTAAACAAACTCTATGAATATCACTCAACCTTTGTGTTGACCTCTCAAGCATGTATTTCAGGTTCATGACGATCAAGGATGACACGGAAGGACACGGATACTCAAGAGGGCTATAAATTTTATTATCATTCAAAAACTCATTTAATGTAAATTGTAAACATGGAACCATTTGGGACCTCATTTTGTAATCTCTGATATTTATACAATTTGAATGATAAATCTTTTAAAACGACTCCATTAGAGTTCGTTTTCTATTATTGTGACTATTGTGCCGTCAAGTAACACCCAGTTCGAATTCCGCTGCAACCATGAATTGGGGGTGTTACAGATTGGTATCAGAGCCAGGTTATAGAGAAACGGGTCTAATTGAGACCTAAACTATAACCACAATTACAAGCAAAAACATTTTATAGCCTTCCGATCTTCGTGTCTTCCATCCTCCAGACGATTATGGACTTAGTAAGCATGTTATGCTACACAAACATATTAGTATATTCATGTATACCCATTTTGAGCATTTCCCCGTAGACATTTTATGCTACACAAACATAATTGCATATTAACATATGTACCCTAAACATAATTGAGCATTTCCCCGTAAGCATTTTATACTACATGAACATATTAGTATATTGATATATAAACTCGGTTTATTTTCAATCATTTATCTAAACAATGGACTAAACATATCTGCGTATGCCTATTCTAGGGCATTACGACACAACCAGATTCTCCCAATCATGTACCTACTCCAACATTTTATGTCCAAGACATTGTAACTGATTGCAATGGTTTTTCCTATTTTCCAAGACATTGTATTATACAATGGTCTTAATCATTTCTCAAATGTTTTGAGTCACACAATGGTTTAACCTACTTCCCAGACATTGTGAATTGCACAATGGTCTAACCTACTTCCGAGACATTGTGTTTTGCGCAATGGTCTCTAGAATCATTCCATCACATCATCAATATCATTTCATATGATATCAAAAACCCATCACAATCTATCGATTTCCAAACAAGAAATATGAGATTTCTAAAGGACAAACAAATCCATTACCTACAAAAGCTGAAGTTCAGCTCTACATTCATCAATGTTTTCTTATGAAACCTTCATTATTAAAAGTTCATGATCCTGGCCAAGTATGTTCTATTTTAGAACTACTTAAAACCTCCTTTCCACATGTACCTACCCGTACTATCTTCTATGCAATGGAATATGAAAACATACGTTACAGGTCTTGTATGGACGGGACTTGCAACTTAAGTGTTTGACGTCGCCTTTATTTAGTGGACACTTTCCCAAAAGCAACGGACATATCAAAAGTATACCTAATTTAGGTATTTGAAAATTTTATCGAACCTTGGCTAAATATAGACTAATCACCTATATTTAACCTAGGAACAGTGGAATATAGTCTGACTAACTATATTCGACTTAAAATTTTCAAATACTGAGAGTAGTTGTACTAGGGTTATGTTTAGATTGATTTCCTACATGAACACGATAAACCACCAGAATACATTAAAACAATCTAGAGACACGATAGTGCCTTACCACTCAGCAAGATCTTAACACCTTATTTGTATGATCTAAATTCATTCTTGAAATTTTTCATTTATGAGATAATCCGAACTACTATCTTGGGATAGTTATCAATTATTCTCTTCATCCCGTAGAAGTACTATCCTGTTTAGGTCCTAAGGATACCATTCCATCATAAACCTTTAAAATCTCTTAAGATTTTCAAAACAAACTCAACATCTATACCTAACAGTATTAATGTTAATCATACATTACACACTTTTGTTCATCAACATATCACATCATTATTTTCACAACCATGGCAAACACAAGCTCATTAACAGATCTTGATGCACTTTTAAAGCTCAAATCATCCATAGTTACACCACAAGCACCCTTATCAGCTTTACAAGATTGAATATTCATCTTGTACTTTTGGAACACCAGTATCATCTCGTAATACCCTACCTTGTAACTCACCGGCTAATTGTGAATGTTGTGTTGGGAATTCTTAAGTAGGATGATTTGTAATTATTTGAATGGATTGGGATGCCTTTTCATTCAAATAAAGAAAATTGTAAATCACCGAACCATAAGTTTATATTTCCGTATTTACATTGTTTGGGATGCCTCTCTATGTAAATAAAGAATTATAAACAAGTGGGCTTATTTGTATCCGAAATAACATAAGTATGAAGTCAATAAACACTAGGTACAACAACCGATTACCTACTAGGCTATGATTGCAATTACTATCTCAATTCCTATTAATATTCGATTGCTATATCAATTTCCTTTGATATTCGATTATTACCATACCTTTCCTACATAAAAGTAAGCCTCATCCTACACCATACACTGAAATGACAAATCAAACAACATCACTGGTAACCCCAGACTTTAGCCCTCAAAAGTAACCACACCTTTTCATCGACACCACTCCAACATATGACACACATAGAACTTCGGGACGAAGTTCCCCGTAAGGGGAAGAGACTGTAACAATTCACAATTTCAGGTTAATTACTTTTCCCGGAAAAATTTCACTATTCACTTTTACTATTCATTTTTCTCGAAATTTTCCTGAAATCTGATTTTTGTTTCTTGGCCTCGAGTGATAAATCATTTCCATGGCAAATTAAAAGTTTAACTTTCATAAGCTCATTTTCGTGAAAGTTATTAAGGAATTACACGTTTTAGGGTAAAACGTCATTCAGAAATTCTACGCACAACGAAACTCGACCGCGTTAAGTGACCCCGCATCAGAAAAATGTTTGACACACTCATGATTTATTTGAGAATTAATCATGACTGTGAAAAACATGACCAAAATAAGCCTCGGCCGTGAAAAACTGGAATTTTCAGTTTTTAAGCGTTTTTACTCAGCCGTAACCTTAGCCTATACCTGCACCGCATTTCTAAGACGATTTAAGTTTTAAACTTTTTAGAAAAAGACAACATATTTTTCCCTCCTCCATTGACCAAAAATCATCCCTTGATTTTATAAGTCATTCCTTGATTTTTAGGCTTACGGTTTGATGTTTAAAAGACATTTAATACCAACCGACACTAGACTGAGCCCAGTCTAAACATTATAAGTCATTTTAAATCATTTATAACCTATTAGAAAAGTAATATTTTACTTTTCTCAATTTTACGCAATATTCGTACATTTTACGTATTACGCGTTTTAGACCCGTGTTTCCAGTTTTAGCAGGGTTTTACCACCCAAATGGAACCTACCGCTCATTTTATATTTTATTATGGAACATATGGACATGTTTATCAATGCTTTCAGATTCCATAATTTTACGACACCCGGTTTTACGTTTTGAGGCTTAATCATTTACGGTTAGCATTTTACGGAGCCAAAACTAACTCAATATCTTGGATAATATCCTCAAAAGTCCACACTTGCTCCCCAAGCTTGACCAAACCGCCACTAGGGGGGGGGGGGATTCACACTTGTGGCTTGATCTTGACCATTGATCCTTAGATCATTACAAGTGTTGAACTTGGTGACCAAGTTTTGGTAATTTCCTAGTTGTTTCCTAACCTCCTCAAGGCCATATAAATAGCCCCCCTCCCCTTCACTTGAACGCCACACCTCCAACACCATAACCATTCCATACTTAGCTTTAATTCTTCTAATTTCTAGCAAGGATCAAGTGCAAGTTCAAGGTAGAAACTCTAGTTAGGTTATCATTCACCAAAACTCTTCCATAACCTCATATACTTGGTGATTTCTCTTGAGTTTAAATCCACTCAATTCACCTCAACCTTCATCATCCATCTTTCAAGATTACAAGGGTAGAAAGATTGCATGAAGTGAAGTGGGTTGAAGCAAGTCTATCAAAGTCCTTTTCCTTACTTGCTACTTTCCTTTCATCTTTGAAAGCCAAAAGTTGTAAGCCTAAACCTAACATGCTTCTTGTTTATTAATCATGTTCATATCATTTACATGTTATTCTTGCTATATTATGTCTTGTATTCATGTCCATGATGTATAAAAATGAGTAAAACAAGTTATGATATACATATGTTAACTTATGATCTTCAAACAAGTAAACTAATGAGTTTTATGGAGAACCACGACCAAAATAGTACAACTATGATATTGGATAATTATCTATTACAGTAGAGGACTTAACAAGGAAACCATAGCAATTTGAACCACCTAAAATGAGTATACGAGTCAAAAGTTACGCCCATTTGAAGTTACCAAAGATTTCCGGCAAAACTGCCTAAATAGCATTCTGATCAAATTTTGATTTTGAAAGTCCCACTTCTGGTCCGATTCATCAAAAAGTTAAAACACGAAAGTTGTCCGGAACGACGTTTTCGTTCAGGAAAAAAGAAGCTCGAGCCCTGAAAACGCTTTCCGAGTGATAAAATTCTTCAAATTCTAAACAGCCCATTTTTAGGCCAAAGTCACTATATTATGGTTATACTTTAAAAGGAACAAGAGGTCTTATGACCTATAATCAAGACCACAACCATGGCTAGAGCCAAGGTTGAGTCTCATGACCTTTGAACAAGGACCAAAGGTCATGGCTAGGCCATGACGAAATGACCATACCAACTTACTTAGGCGAAAACATGAAACAAGGAATTGGCGATAACTTGAACAAGCAATTTGGATCTACTTCACTTAAAAAGGAACCATGAGATATTACAAAGAAAAATGGTCATACAAGACTTATGAAACTACCCCTAATAACAATCTTCATGTACTAATAAGCTTTCCTAAGTTTATTCAAATATCGGACATGTAACTTTTCGGATAGAAACTTATATCTATATATTTTATCAACTACTACAATAGTAGGGAGCCTCATGTGAGGAGTTCATTATGTAAGCCGTCGAGATGAGTTATGGATTTACGAATTAAAGTGTCCTGGCTCCTCGAACGCTTACTAACATGACTTCTGAATTATGTCGGCCCGAACGGTAGTAAACGATATATAAACATACATGTTTCATGAATCATTTCTTTCAACGACTTACATTATACATCATACCACATCATGGACTAAGTGCAAGACATACATATATTGGCATGTTTATGTTTCCTTAGACATTATTCCAAACCTAAGTTGCAACAATTATTCTAGGTTGCTCGTAGAAGTTCTTACGGCATATCCATCATTCTCATTATACATCATCCAACTCAAGGTGAGTTCATAGCCCCACTTTACATTACTTCAATGTTTTACAAACCCTTGGGGGGAATACATGCTATTATTTTTCTACTCGAACACAATGCTTTCTACTGTATGCTATTCGACTATGTTTTATTATCACTAAGTAACATCCTTGCTAAACCAAGATCCCTTATTATGAACCATTTAATCACTTGCGAGGGTTACTTGCAAGTGAGCGCGAATATTGTGAATAGGCCTATTGGGATTGACGAATCCCATTTGTTTTGACTAAGTTCAAACAAATGCATTAATATTTGAGACATTAGGTATGACGGCAAAGTACCTACCGGGATAAATCTGCCGATCGATATTGGTACAAGTTAACGTTTTGGTGTCATAAGCTTAGTGAATTAATAACCTTTCCGGGCATATAACAACGTAGCCCATCTTTGTTTTCTAACTATGAGTGTGAGTCTATAGCTCACACTACGATTATTGTGTTCAAACAATTTAACTACAAACACTACGATTATTGTGTTCAAACGATTTAACTACAAACACTACGATTATTGTGTTCAAACGATTTAACTACAAACACTACGATTATTGTGTTCAACGATTTAACTACCAACACATTGTGTTCAAACATTAAACAAACTCTATGAATATCACTCAACCTTTGTGTTGACCTCTCAAGCATGTATTTCAGGTTCATGACGATCAAGGGTGGCACGGAAGGACACGGATACTCAAGAGGGCTATAAATTTTATTATCATTCAAAAACTCATTTAATGTAAATTGTAAACATGGAACCATTTGGGACCTCATTTTGTAATCTCTGATATTTATACAATTTGAATGATAAATCTTTTAAAATGACTCCATTAGAGTTCGTTTTCTATTATTGTGACTATTGTGCCGTCAAGTAACACCCAGTTCGAATTCCGCTGCAACCATGAATTGGGGGTGTTACATATATGATAAAGCCCACTGGTTAAGTATTTTTATGGTATCGTAAGCATGTTTTGTGTAAAGCCCATTAGGTGCCAATAAGTCGTGCATTAATGGCAACGTTGGGTTTCATGGCAATGATGATATCGTTGATGCATGAAAGGTTGGGATTTCAGGCCTTCGTCTTTTGGTTTTCTCCTGTCTAATTATGAGGTTCCTGATGCTCCTATTTAATCAGTTCATCATCACCCACTTTTACGAACCTTTAACAAAGAGAAAAGAACATATAGTAAATAAAAATCATAATGTTTCCTCGTCTTGCAGTTGCTGCTAAGTCTATTAAGATGAGAGACCAAATGCTAGTGCACTTTGATGATGCGATAAAGAAAGAGTTTAAAAGGGCTAAGGAGCTGAGGGCATTTTGTTGGGAGGTTCACAAAAGTATTGTGGATAGGGAGGAAATAGTAAGAGTGCATTTAGTTGGAGAAAAATTCTCTTGTTTTCTATCTCTAGTTTTGTAAAAAAATTAGAAGGCAAATTTATCTCCACAAAACACTTAAAGTTATAGAAAACACGTTTAGTTGATGTTTGTATTTTCTATTTTAAAGAAAGGGACTGAAGGCTGTGGGTTACAAAGGAAAATAACTAAAATTTGTTTTGTAATTTTTCTTGTTAAGTTAGGAAATAGGGGATTTTGTATTTTACAAAAAAAAAAAAAAAAAAAAAAAAAAAAAAAAAAAAAAATCTTGAAAAACGCTAATTTGAACGTGATCTTTATTTTCCTTATTTTCCACAAAACATTTTATAAAAAATAAGGGTGTTTTCCTCTAACTAAACGCACTCTAAGTATGTGCTATAATTCTACGAATGAAAGAGTTTAAACAGAGTTAAAGAACCTAAATATTGCATATATTTAAGCAACATGAATGGAATACTGGGTGTGCGATATAATTTCGTGCCGATGTTTTTATCTGTATCACTTTAATACATTAGTGATAAATTTATTCTTTCAGTTCAATAGCTATCCGACATAATTGATAAGGACAGGAGTAAGGCTATTCCTAAACCAAACTGAGGTTACTGGTAGTAGGAGTAATCCTTCTGTGACTTAAACTGAGGTTACTTGTGGTTTACAAGTAACCTTACTTCTCAACAAGTAGCATTACTTCTGTTTTGGGTCGTAAGTTCACTAAAGTAATGGGTCTATGTTTAAGTCGTGACTTTTATTTTTTAGTTTCGTTATTTTTATTTATTCTAGAATAATTAAATTATCTTGTTTTAGCATATTAGTTTTCCTATAAATATAGGGCTCTTATAAGTGTAATTGATATCTTTTGATCATTGATTATCAATAAAATTTGTCTTTAGAGTATCTACTCTTGTTTGGGTTTTATTCCCGCAAGATGCACCTTGGTTATTTACCCTTAAATTAGGGTTTATCTAAATACGCTTCCGCGCATCATGCGTCAAAAATATAACCGGACTTGGTATAAGTAAAAACAAAAAAGTTTGTTCAATACATAATTTACCATTATCCCTAGGAACAGCCACATTAAACCGTAATATATATTCACATTCATCATCTAACTCTTCATTAAATAATAATAATAATAATAATAATAATAATAATAATAATAATAATAATAATAATAATAATAATAATAATAATAAAGTTTGCTCCAGGGTATTTGCGGGGGACACTTATGGAGATCATGCGGTTTCATGTGCTGGTATCATCGGGATTAAACATCGACATAATATAGTACGTGATACCCTTATTAACATATGTTCTCTGTCGGGGATCCCGGCTCGTAAAGAGGTTGACATCGGGTTATGTGGAAACAGGGACAAAACCTTATGCCTAGCTGATGTGTTACGCTATTCTTGGGATGATGGGCGGGACACATGTGTTGATTTGACAGGGGCTTCTCCCTTGACACAGACCAACATGGCTGATTTTGTACCGGGGCGCGCGGTTGTTGAAGCTGCACAACGCAAACGGACCAAGTACGAGACTAAATGCTCGGACATTGGTTATGGGTTCCTCCCCTTCTCATTCTCTTCCTTAGGAGAACTTGAGAAGGATGCGGTGGCATTACTAAAACACGTCCGTAGATTCTCGTTGACTCAGGGCATTGGAGCACGGGCCGCTGATCATATTTTTAGTAGGATTGATTTTGTTATTGCTAAAGGAGTGGGGGCCCAGCTTGTCTCTCGGCTCCCCTCTAATTTCTTGTAAATCCTATGATCTTCTAATGAAGTGATGTTTTATAAATAAATAAATAAATAATAATAATAATAATAATAATAATAATAATAATAATAATAATAATAATAATAATAATAATCCAGGCTTACAAAAACTAGTACGTAAAAAATGGGTTTTATGCCCTCATTGCATTGGTTTAGATGAACAAAAAAAGAAACACTAAGTTTATTAGAGCGGCAGGTATGGAGGCGCCGTCCCTTGCGTTTTCACCACCAGCCGAAAAAGTACGATGGCGCACCGTACCGTGGGTGGTGCCACGGTCGCATGCGCAGTGGTGGCCATTTTTTTTTTTTTTTTTTTTTTTTTGAATTATAATGGCTAGTAAGGAAAAAAAAGTGTCTTTTTCAAATTTATACACTATAAATTTTAATTTTAACCCTCTAAAAATCTTATAAATACCTCTTATTATTTCATACTTCACGACCCGATCAACCGGCAAACAATCCACCAACAAAATTTGGGTTGACTGATGAAGAACTCTTAGAGCAAGATCTCCAAGTCTTGAGAGATTATGAAGAAGACGAAGAACGTGAGGCAGTTGCTCGTAGGGCTCGGGAAGATGCTCGTACGGAGCGGGCAAACATAGAATGTTGGGAATTATAAATTTGATGATAACAAAACAGGAAGGACTAATATTGATAAAGAGAGAAAGCTTCAAAGATATCAAAGATATAAGAAATCAAATTACTTTATTATGAAAATTTCTTAATATTTATTCTTATCTCTTTGTGTAAACCCTATCTCTCTAGTATATAAAGAGAGGTAGGTGTATGGTTTTTAATATCAAGAAAACATAGAGCCCTCTCAATATGAGTCTGGACACACCAAAGAAAGCGTGTGTATAGTAGTTAGATTATTAGCTGGTTATGTATTAGTATTTGATATAGTGAATAGAAGAGAACCTTGAAGTAACTTTGATTTTTGTGTTTATTCCGCTGTGCAAATCATCGTTATAATATCCTAGATGAGCTTAAACGATCTTTAACAATTGGTATCAGAGCGGGTGGCTCTCGATATCTAGGATTTACAAGGTTTTTCTAGTCGAAGATAACAGTTTTGAAGAAGCACATGGAAGCAGGATACCTCGTATTATAATTATGTTGTGTAGGGGTGCTCACGGTCCAAAAACCGGACAGGACCGACAAAACCCGGACCGGACCGAGACCGAATCCGGCAAAAAACCTAGATCGAGACGGGACCGAATGTGGTCAGTCCGGTCTCGGTCCGGTTCGGTCCTGTCCGGTCTCGGTCCAAATAGGCTAAATGTCCGGTTTTTAAGCTGGACCGGACCGATCCGGACCGAGACCGAAATTATGAAAATCCCTAGACCGAGACCGAACCGAATGTGGTTGGTCCTGTCCGGTCCGGTCGGTTTTGTCGGTCAGTCCAGTCCATCCGGTCCGTTTGCTCACCCTTAATGTTGTGAATTGAATATTGCAAGTGGTGTATTTAACGTAATCATGGGTTGATTTAATACTCTCTTCGTCTCATAATAATAATTCATATTTCCCTTTTAGAATGTTTTAAAAAAATTGGTCACTTTCCTTTTTAAATAAAAACTAGTGAATGTAGTGGATGTATATTTTTTGAGACGAAAAATGTATCTTTTACAAGAAATATGATGAAGGTAAATTATTTAAGAGTTATATCCTTTACACACCATGGTTGTACTATCGAGCAGGACCACTTTATTAATGTCAAGACTTGTTGTCAGCTTTATCAAAAAGATAAATAAAATACTTCGAATAAATAAAAAAAGTTTCTCTCAAATGTATTTTTAATTTTCTCTCACACACAATCACAAGTTACATTGTCTTTCTCTCCCATAAGACAATCCTTTCTCTCGCTAACATTAACCACTAAAAATTAAAAGTTAAACACCACCGAACAACAATCGCATAGCAAGTCAGATTCCGGTTCGTATTCCGGCGTATCAGATTCCGGCTGCGGTAAAGACAAATTTCTGTTGTGGTTCATATTCCGGCCGAAGTTGTTCTAGCACGTCATCAGTTTTCTGGCCACCGTCATCGGACATAGACGGGGGTGTTAGATTCCGGCTGTTGTGGTCATAGTGATGGTGAATTTGTGATGAGGCGAAAAGTGTACCGCTTTTAAGGGGTCATTTAAGCCCGAATTCGTAATTATTTGATCAATTATTGTCCTAAATCGTTCCTTTTATCATTTTGAGTACTTTTGAGGAGAAATCTGGAAAAGGAAGCATTTTGGACGTTTTCGGAGCATAAAAGTGAAGAAAACGGCAAAGTCTCAAATTCCTTGCTGGGAACAGTACCTGACGACGTCAAGCCTTAACACATGACGGCGTCAAGAGTGACAAAAGAGGTGGAAGTGGAAATTACAACATGACGGCCCAGAACATTTTCAATGTAATTAGCCTGACGGCGTCACTAAGGCCGTCAGGGTCCAAATACAAGTGACGGCCCAGAGGAGATTTACACTTGAAGGCGTCAAGACTGGATCTAGGCAATACGAATTTCAACTTGGCGGCGAGTTGGCGGCGTCAGAAGCCAATACATGACGCCGTCAGGATGCTATGTCTATATATATTTTTTCAATTTTTCATTGTAAAGTGTGGAACAAATTGTGGAATACTAAACACAAACCCTAGGTCGAATTTCCTGCATATTGAAGGGGTTTCAAACCCTTCTTTCTTCCATGTTTGAATAAAGATAAGTTCTCCAATAATCATTCAATATGTCTATGTATTGTTTGATTTTATCTTACGCTTGTCTTTCTTTTAACATGTTAGGCTAGGTTTTCATTGTGTTTGCTTAGATGTAGTGAAACCTAGATGTTGATTATTGGTTGATTGTTTGTTTATAATTGTTACGGATGATTGTATTCGATGTTAGGCTTAAGAAAACTGGCAGACTTCCATTGGTAACTTGCTTGAACATCTTAAGAAACATGATCGGAGGTGTACTACGATTTTTGGTTGTATTTAATGCATAAGTGAATTCTAATGATCCCATGTTAGGAGCTTTTAGTCGGCTCGACATATGAGTGAAATAGGATCTTATAGAGTTAAGGAATATTGTACACGGCCCTACGACTAGTATTAAGGAATATAACTCGTCATCCATGCAATAGTAACAAGCTAATCAACCGGTAAAAGATATCTAAGGAGTAATAAAATCTAAGTAAACACAACTTTTCTCATTTTTGTTTCCACCACATTAGTTTAATTTTCATTTCTTTTATTTTATTTTGATTGCATCTTAGTTAATTGGGTTAGTTGGCTAGCAACTAATTCCGTCCACTCCTTCAAAACCCGAGATTTTACTTGCTTTCATAAAATATAAAAAATACAAAAAGAATCATCCCTCATCTATAGACCTGGTTTAGTAGGCTTTCTAATCATATCGACACTATTCCTGAGTTGAACGATCAATCTCTCGTTACTTGTCACTATACTATACTACAACGATCAGGTACACTGCCTGGTGGAGGTTGCAAGCATCTCAAGATCCCTTGAGATGTAAAACCTGTTGCGAGGGCGCAATCCCCCGTATCAAGTGGGTAAAAAAGATAGCCTTAAGACGAAGAAAACATATAAGAGGAAGTTATGAATTTTTGGGTTTTTGATGATGTTAAAGTTAAGAGGTGTCTAGTGTGTAAGATAGAGGGAAAAAATATAATTTTCAAGATAAATAATGAAAGTAAAATTGTACTGATGTGTAAGATAATACTACCTCCGTCTCAAAAATATTGTCCATATTTCTATTTTTTTTTTTTTTTGTCTCAAAATAATTGTCCACTTTCTCTTTTAAGTAAAAACTATATAATATAGTAAGAGAATAGTCTCTTTGTGTGGTTGAAAACTAAAGTTGCCCCACCTTTATTAAACTTTGTAATTTTTGTCTCCTAACAATTATTTTGAGACGGATGGAGTAAAAGTAAAAGCGTACTCGTGTGTAAGATGGTGTTTATATACCAATTTGATGGTATGTAAAAGCGAAATGCCTTATTTAAATATACCTTGTACTGTCAGAGATTCAAGAATTTATATTGAATGGTATTTTCGATTTTATTGATGGGGTTGATTTGCTATGATTCTTTTGTGGGTCAGTAAAGGATTTCATTGTTTTATTTGGTCACATGATTGGTTCTTGTCAAGGTGCAATTAATTCACTCAAGTGGGACGGTGGTAAATTATTAATGTGATTGGTGGTCAGTTGTTAATGTCAGTAGGCATGAATTTTTGTTTAGAGCTAATTCTTTGTTTTTCCCTAAAGGTACACATGTGTGTATCCCATATGTCTCAAAAAAAATTTTAACTTCCCCAAATACCTTATGGGTGACTCTCTCCTAAGAATTCTTGAGCAACTCTCTCATAATTGTGACACGTGTCCATGGGTAGGTAGGATTTTTTTTAAGTAAATTACATATATAACCCTACACATGATTTTGTAGATATTGCCTTGAAACTTGTACATTAATCTATAATTTTTTTTTTTTAAAGGTGAATTTCAACTTAGAAACGACCACCTTCGTGGATAGCGAAGGCCCCATCGCCACCCCGCCAGACTATGTTGTCTTAACCGTACATTAATCTATAACTACAAAGTGAATGCTTTTCTCTTTTGCAATCAATATTTCTTCGGGATGTACTATATTAACGGGGGACAAGGGTGTCAGCCCCTTGTCTCCCACTTTTGTTCCCCTTTTTTTTCAGCTCAGCCAAGTTTTTGCCAGTTTTTGTTCCGTATTTTTGACAGTTTTAAGCGTTTGACATATTAAACTTTATATTTTCTATTCCGCACTTTCAGGTTTATAGCTTTTTGATATAAACAAAATTATAAAAATAAAAAATAATAAAAATAATAAAAAAAAAAACACCCCCGTCCATCTAAAAAAACAACCCCCGTCCATCTAACCTGCCCCATTTCTTATTCTTCAAAGAAGTAGACTAACCATCACCTCCACCGCCACCAAATCGGCACCCACCACCACCGGCCGACTAACCATCACCTCCACCGCCGTCTACATCTACCGTCCCCATCACCAGCCAAACTCCCAAACCACGATATCCACCACAAACCCCCACTACCAAACACCATACCGCCACCAAAACCGACCACCGCCACCTACCTCCACCACTACCGCGCCACCGCCTTCCAAACCCCCACCAAACACTAATCCTTCAACAAAAAATTTCAATTCAAACAAAACCCAATTAGTTATCTCCTTTTCTTTGAAGTTGGCTTCAAGATCTTTTCCAAAGGTCTCGGGTAGGTTCTTGTTTGTTTTGGTTTTCGTTTAAGGATTGATGATGGATTTTTGGTATAGATCTATAAAGATTTTTTCTTGAAGTTTAAATCATGGTATGAGATCTTTTGTTCTTTTTCTTTTTGTTTCGACTCTTCTTGTGGTTGTGATGGAGCTGTTAAGTGTTGGTTGTGTTTGATGGGGTAGATCTTGATGTTGTTGTTTGAGGAGGAGACTAAAAAAGTAGCACCCATTTATATCCTATATTGTATCTTTTTGGTTTGTTCAGGGTTTCATATATACCTAAATGGTTTTTATTTTCTGAATAATTGATTGTCTTGCAAATTATATAGTATTCACAATTACAGTAGAAAAGATATAGATTAGGTGATAACTAAACTTATGGTTACTAATGTGTTAAAAGGATATAGATATCAATATGGTCGGAGTAGGTGGTGGTGGCCGGAATAATTGGGTGGTGGCCAGAATAATTGGGTGTCACCGGAATAATTAGATAGATCAGTTTTGAAAAAACTTAGATAGATCATAAAGTTGGTGTTTGGAAAAAAAATGTTGGCCGGAATAATTGGGTGTCGCCGGAATATATGGGTGGTGGTGGTGGTGGCCGGAGTAAGTGGTAGTAGCTGCTAGGGATGGCAACGGGTCGGGTTCGGGGCGGGTTTTTGTGTACCCGTACCCGCACCCGTTTATAATATCCAAACCCGTATCCACCCCATTACCCGCCGGGTACCCGATTAATATTATCCATCGGTTTTTCAGGTTTTCTCGCGGGTTTCGGTTATCCCCAATTGAATATTATATGGAAAAAATTGTAGTATTAATATTAAGTCATACTAAAATCCATCGAAAAAAACAAAGGAAATACCATAATATATTCATTTTTTTTTCAAAGTTAAAGAAAATGAATATCGTATCAAACGATTTAACGCTTTTGAGTAATTCGTGTACAGAATAAGTTATGTTATTTAATAGAGATACATATATAAAAAATATAATTGAAGAAATTATTTATATATATATACATATATATATATATATATATATATATATATATATATATATATATATATATATATATATATATATATATATATATATATATATTCTAGTTAATTATAATATCAATAAAGCGGGTTTAGATTCGGGTAAACGGATACGGATACGGGTAATCGGGCGGGTATTTCCAGAACCGTACCCGAACCCGTACCCAGCTAAAAAGTTATATCAATACCCAAACCCGCCAACCCGCTCCCGAACCCCACCCAACCGGTTCGGGTTTTGGTTTTCTCTGTCGGTTTCGGGTGCTTTTGCCATCCTTAGTGGCTGGAGTAGGTACAATAATCAAAATGTACAAGTTTTAAAGCTATAAGTACAAAAGAAAGTGTGAGTGCGATGTTATATATGTAATTTACACTAATATAAAAAATATGAGACCTAGTTGTCCAAGAATTTACAAGAGTAGGACCCAGTCGCCCAAAAAATGTTTACTATTAAATAATATAAAAAAACTATTTTTTAACTAAAAGACAAAAAATTTAAGTCGCCCAAGAAAGTAGGTCCCAGTTGACCAAAAAATTAGTGGGATTAGTTGTACTTTGCAAGTACAAAGTGGGGACAACCAAAGGGACACTTGTCAAAATTGTGAGAGGGTTGCCCAAGATTTCTTGGGAGAGAGTCGCACATGGGGTATTTGGGGAAGTTGGAAATTTTGGAGGCATATGGGGTACACACATGTGTACCTTTGGGGTATTTAAAGAATTTTTCTCTTTTGTTTATCAGCTGCCTCGAAAACTACTTGGTTTATGCAGCTGTCACTGAATCTTTATACTGCTTTGGACGAAGGATATTGAAAGAGGTCGTTTTTCCTTAAAAATAATTTATAAGAAATGAAAAGACTATACGAACCTTAATAAAAGTATTTTTGTAAGTATTTATCTCTTGAGTATCGTTTCGAAGAAGTGGTGAACTGAAATACGTTGGTTAAGTGTTGTTTGATGCTTAGTTGTCAAAAATTTGGTTTTAAAAATATAAACTAACGCAACTAAGTTATCTAAAGGAAAGCTAAAAACTAAACTAAACTTATATTAAGAAATATGTTTGTCTAGAAACAAAGGTTAAAATATTATGATTAATCTTAGAAGTCCTTTAGTGAACTAAAACTTGAATAAGGGTCAAAATTATCCATACGAGACGCGTATTTCTAACTTAGCCCCTCATTCGTACACTTTAAACCTATTAGTTGATAATTTAGGTTAAAATATTGACTACTAGAAAGTTTTCTCCTTTTCAACGGCTTTTGCCCGTTTAATTAGATAAAAACATTCTAAGCATACCATAAGTTCGATGTCTCCCTTTAATGTATACTAAACTAAGGTAGTCGTTTCTGATAAATGGATAACCGCGTGGATTATATGTGCACCTTACTAACCTTATCTTGAGATAGAGTTGTCTAGTCAAGAATAAGGTCCTAAAACCGAAAAGGCCGGAGCATTCACGATCTTCAGACTTTTCTTCCGGCTTCAATAATCTTCGATAAATGCTTAAAATCTCTTACTTTTGCTCCAAATTTCTCGTTCCGTACCTACAATAATAAATAACACATTTAAACGATAAATGCACTCATATAGACATTTTGGTTATTTATTTAACCGTAAATGAGGGTATATTAGCACTAAAATAATAATAATTACACATTTATCATATATTTGTGCTGCTCATTCTTCGATTAATGTTGCTCCTCATGGTAACTTAATACTGCTTGTTCATGCTTACTACTGCTCATCGTCATTAGTACTGCTCGGTTTGATTTAATGCTGCTTGTTTCAAGTTTCTACAGTTCGACAAATTTTAGTACTGCTTGTGAAAAGTTTTAGTGCTGTTTGGATAGTTAGTGTTGCTATGAAGTTTGTTGATGCTGCTAGTTAATCAGTTTGTGCTGCTTACCATTCTTGGTTTATGAGTTAGTACTGTATTAGGTGAAGGGATGTTGGACAGCAGTTGGTTGATTAAAAGATCTCGGACAGAACTGAATTTCTTTCAGTTTATACTTATTGATTTTATGGCTCGTTTTGAAGATTATTTGAATATGTGATTACGAAGACAATTGAATATTGCTTATTTGATGTTGTAGTTGAGTTTCACGGATGCGTGTTCATATCATATCTTAAATGGCTTACAACATTTGGAAATAACTTGTTCGTGCGTTAATGATGTGACGAAGACTTGATTAATCTAGCAAAGGTGTGTGATCTACAAATTAATGGTGCTTAATGCTCACATTTGCTATCACTTAAAGGAGTTACGTTGTAGTGCTCAGTATCTCATGTAGTTGAGGATTTGTCAAGAGGTTGTGGTCTACTTATACTTTTTGTGGGAGTATGAGTTTGGAGCCACATGGATAGTACAATATATAAGATGCAAGTTTGGGAAATTTAACTTCTTCATAAAATTCGTTATACTCAGTTTTCTTCATCAGTAATCATTACATAGAGCCTACGGAGTTCGTGATTCAAGAGATGGTAAACAAATTGGTTTCAGGGGAAGCTTATTGATTAAATGTTTAACCATCTACATGCACCACTTGAGAGGAAGTATTATTCAAGTTGCATATCTACAGAAGACCCCTATTGGATGATTATAAAAGGGGGAAGAAGATTATAGGTTTGCAGCTTATTATGTGTGGTGACATGCTCAAGAAGATCTTAATTCAAAGGGAAGCATTAAAGAGCGTTTTGTAATATCAAATAGGGGAAGATTGTTAAGAATTATAAATTTGATGATTACAAAACAAGAAGGACTAATATTGACAAATAGAGAAAGCTTCAAAGATACCAAGATACAAGAAATCAATTTAGATATCAAGATACAGGAAATCAATTTACTTTATTATGAAGATTTCTTAATATTCATTCTTATCTCTTTGTGTAAACCCTATCTCTCTTGTATATAAATAAGTATTTGATATAGTGAATAGAAGAGAACCTTGAAGTAACTTTGATTTTTGTGTTATTATTCCGTAGTGCAAATCATTGTTACAATATCCTAGATGGGCTTAAACGATTTTTAACATAGAAGCACAATACTGATGGGCCATGGGGTTAGGCCCTATTCAATCAGAGTCTTCGACTTCGAGTGATAAGGGCTATGTCTCAGATTATTCATTTTATTAATTCGTTGTTTTATTATCATTACCGTATCATAGTTTAATGTTTTAAATCGTAGTTTGTATTAATGTAATGTGTTTTTTTTTATTAATGAAGTTTATTTTAGTTAATAATGTGTATGTTTTATTTTATGAAAAAATAAATAAATAAATAAAAAAGATTGGACGACGGCACCACATTTTCTGATGCCAAAGGTTACCGCCAAAATATGGTGTCGTGGTATTTCTGGTGCCGTAGAGACTTTTGCTGACGTGACAGCACTTTTTCCCCATGGCACCAGAACGATGACACGAGCGTACCCAATAATCTTAATGTAAGATAATTTATAAGTTTAATTATTGTGTATTAAATTCATTTTACAACTTGAAAGAAAAGTTTGAATTCAATTACTATAAACTCTACCTAATGTATGAGGGCAACAGTTGAAACAAAACCATATAACAAAAGGGTTATTACACAAAGATGTTACTAATGTTTTCTAAAAATTTGCTTTAAGTTACTAAAGTTTTCTTTTGTTCAAAGAGGTTACCATTGTTTACGTGACCGGTTGTATATATCACTCGTCCCATTCTTACATGTTGTAACCTATTACTACCGGTTACTATCCACGCTGGCATCCTAAGTGGCAAAGTCAATATTGAAGCTACGTTGACCAACACATGTATTTTATATTAAGGGTAGATCCCGATCATTTGTTTAATCACAATTCCAAACCCTAAAAACACACATATCTTCCAAAATCACAAATCCATCTTAAATCAAATTATGTCATTGATTTATGGTTGTCATCTTCTAACAAGGTATTTTTCGGAGTTTATTTATTATTTTGAATTGATTGTTAACCTTGATTAATGTTTTAAAAATTAGGGTTTTGCGTAACAATTTAGGGGTTTTTGAAATTAACACTTCTTTCTCGCTATTTATTATTTCAGATGGCATCTTCATCATCACATTCTACTTTTCGCATAAAATTTCATCGTGGTGGTGTATTTGTAAGGGATCCTTTTTCTTATGACTATGACATGCTCACTGAAATAGCAGATGTTAATGTGTCTGAGTTGGGGTATGTTGGGTTAGTTAAACTTTTAGCAAGTCAAAGTTCTAGTGACATCCAACAATTTTTTTACGTTGTTCCTGGTTTTGACTTAGAGTCAGGACTGAGAGCCTTAAAGAATGAATGTGACTTAAAAAAGTGTGTTGAATTAGGTGAAAAACATGATCATGTTTTAGATATATATGTGTCTCACTCTGTGTTTGAACTACATGATGCCACTTCCCCTATTGCTTTACCCCACATTGAAAATGCCCAATCTAATGATCATACTGATAGTGACTTAGAGGATGACTACAACATCTTTGAGTATGATACTGAAGAAGAGAGTGACACTGCATCTATAGATCACTTATCTGATGGTGAAGATGAACTTTTTGAATTCAGGACTAAGAGACCAGACCCTGATCCTAAAGCAAAAAGTAAAAAAAATGTTTGATGAGAACTTTCTGACTAGGGTTTACAATGGGTTACCTAGGGATGGGTATGCTGAAGATGATGTGGCTCCTAAGTATAACAGTCGTTGACATAAATAATGTGTGAAAACGTTATTCATATCTTTCGATACCTCTATATTTTGACGATCACAAAATGTAAAATTGTAAATCGTATAATTACTACGTAAACAAGTATTAAGCTAGTTTATATCACTATATCCAACTTAATCACTTAAGGTATGGATAAACAAGTGCTTAATACATCTCATGATCAAAGGGGTATTTAATTAACTTACACAAAGTTTATTTAATTATATAAACATATTATATATTTTTGAAAAACACTTTTGGTAATTAAGAAAAATGTTTTATTCATACTAAATATATGAATTCAAATTTTTAACCAAAATCAGTTAGTTTTTCATCAAATAAACTTTCCCCACTAAAAGACAAGGATTCTGGCCGTTTCAGGTGGGCGGCCCCCTTAATTATAAGGGGCGGTCCCCTTAATTTTAAGGGGGCCGGCCTTGATTTAAGGGGACCGGCCACGCTCCTCTGTCAGAATCTTTTGCCTATAAATACCACCTTAAACCTGGATTTTTGCCTTACCTTTTGCACGAAATTTTCAGATCTATAACTCTCTAAACATCCTCTAAAACCCTTTGATCATTTGTATATTAATCCTTGTTTCAAGTGATTCAATCCCTCATCATCCATTCTCATCCAAAGTGCAAAAGAAGAACACTCTTTCTACAACCAAGTTCAAGAAGTGTTGAAGAGTAGTTATGCATAGTGTATATATATACATTCATTTGTGAATATTGTGTTGTGCTTGTTATATATTGTTTAGAAGATATAGAAGTTGTGTAGGAAGTAGAAGTTGATTAGTAGTGAAGTAGGTTAGTTGTGAAGATTGGTGTGAAGTAGAAGATTGGTGTGTAGAAGATTGGTGTGTAGAAGATAGGTGTGAAGAAGATTGGTGTGTAGTATATTGGTGTGAAGAAGTTGTGTAGAAGTTGTGATCAAGTTGTGAAGTTGTTGTGGTGTGTAAATTGGTGTGTAAGGTTTTCTCCGCCAAAAGGGAGTTTGTTGACATAGTGAAGAAAACTCTCGAGTAGGTGACTCGGGGAGTGGAGTAGGAACAAGGAAGGTGTCCTTGTAGCCGAACCACTATAAATCCTTGTGTTGTGGTTTGATCTTTCTAACTCTTCTCATTACCTATTTATTTACCTTTACTATATTAGCTTTATTAGTTAGTTACCATACAATTGTTCATATAGTGCAAGTATTGAGTTCACATAAATTAGGATCGAAGTTTTTTTAAAACAAACTTGTGTTTATAAATTTAAAAGGACGTAAAACTATTCAACCCCCCCCCCCCCCTTCTAGTTTTCCACAATTGGTATCAGGAGCCACGTCTAGCAAGATCTTTAAAATATATTGTATTTTAAAACTTGTAACGATCTATGGAATCTGAAAAATATTTAGAATGGCAATCTATGCAAAGACCACCACTATTTGAAAGTGATGGATTTTTGTATTGGAAAAATCGATTCGAAACTTATGTGAAATCAAAAGATCTAGATCTTTGGCATATTATTACCAATGGTGATTTTTTACCTATTCAAAATAACCCCGAAACTAAGAAAGATGAAATCGTATCTTTTGAAAAACAAAATGATGATTTAAAAAGAAAACTTGCTAAAACTAATGAAGCAAAAATGGTTATTTACAATGTGCTACCACGTAAAGAGTACGAAAGGATCTTTATGTGTGAAACCACAAAAGAAATTTGGAACTCTTTGTTAATAACCCACCAAGGTAATAATCAAGTCAAAGATAACAAAATAGATCTACTTGTTCAACAATATGAGCAATTCACGATTCCGGAAGAGGAATCAATTGATAATGCTTTTGCTTGATTTAACACCATAATCACAAGTTTAAAAGCACTTGATGAGAATTTCTCTAGTAAGAATTTTGTTAGGAAGTTTCTTAGAGCTCTTCACCCAAAATGGCGAGCTAAAGTGACGGCTATTGAAGAATCGAAGAATTTGTCAACGCTACAACTTGATGAATTAATTGGTAATTTAAAAGTCTACGAAGCAATAATAAAGAAGGACTCCGAAATGGTTAAAGGGAAACGAGAGCAAAGCAAGTCAATCGCCTTGAAAGCTAGAAAGGAATCCAACGACGAAGATAGCTCATCTTCCGAAAGCGAAGACGAAGAATATGCCATGGCCGTAAGAGATTTCAAGAAATTATTCAAAAGGCGAGGAAGATTCGTTAGACAACCACACGATGAAAGAAGAACATCTCAAAAGAATAATGATGACAAGTATAGCAAGAATGAGAGAAAATGTTTCAAGTGTGGTGATCCGAATCACCTTATTGGAAAATGTCCAATGATGACAAAAGATCAAAATCAAAGAGCGTTTGTTGGAGGTGCTTGGAGTGATAGCGATGAAGATGAGAAAGAAACAACAAAGGAAGAAAAGTGTCTCATGGCTAAAACATCAAGTGAGGTACGTTCCGAAACCGAATATTTTAGTGATGAACATTTATCATTAGATGAAAAAGACTTAGATAGTAAATACAATAGATTATGCAAACTAGGACAACAAGTTATGGCTAAAAACAAATTACTAAAATATATAAATAACCAATTAGAAAATGAAGTACTTGAACTAAAAATTAAAATACATCAACTTGAGAAAGGTAAAGAAACTTTTGAAGAATGTAAATCATGTCAAGAGCTTAGAAGTGAAAACAACAAACTTAAGGAAGAAATTTGTAAACTTGATAAATTTGAAAATAGTAGTAACTCACTTAGTAAAATTATAAGTATTCAAAGTATATCCGGAGATAAAACCGGTCTAGGTTTTAACTCAACCGAAGCCTCAACAAGTAAAGTTAAAAATGTTAAATTTGAAAGCGAACTCAAGGAACTAAAACCTTCAAAATCTAATCCTGAGTATATACTCATAAATGATAAGAAAATACATCTAGCTAGTAATGAAGAAATAAAACCGTTTTATAAACCATCTTTAAAAAACCGAAGTAGGATCGTCCAAAACTAAAACAAGATCTAAAACTCCACCACCTAGGAAACCGAATAATTCTTACCCTAGACCTAAAACACCTCAACCAAGAGTAAACCAAAATAGACGAAACTTTAACAATAATCAACAAATGTGGAACTTCAATCCATGGGGAATGTTTCCACCATATATGCACCCAAATCAAATACAAAACATGTTCGGGACAAACAACTTTGGTCAAATAAGACAATGGGGACCAACGTAAAAACTTTCGCCATTCATACATGGAAATCTTTGATGTCACCCCGTGTTCGGACTTTCCCTTGAAGATTTTGAAGTTAAACGCATTGAAGACGAAAGGTACACATTTCCTTTTATTTCCTTGTAAACAAATGCATGCTTAGTTTAGTATCCAGCTTTTATGTGATTTTGATTGGTTCATTATTCTCTCTAGTTTTTATTTCTATACATATATATACTTATTTACTTATACTATATCTAAATATATATATATACATATATATACACTTAGCTATATCTAGGATCTTATAACCTAGAAAATTCATTTGTTGATTTTCTAGAACTAGAAATTGTTCGTTTACGAACCTTTTCTTTTCCCCATTTGCCTTATTGAACTTTAATGTTCAACAACAATCATGTTGATGAAGAGAGATGAGTTGAAAAATCTATGGATGAAACAAACTCCCGGCTTCCGTTGCATTCGTCTCCTTCCTTTATTCTCGTCTTATAAGCCCATACTCTATATATATATATATATATATATATATATATATATATATATATATATATATATATATATATATATACATATGCTTATGAACCCTCCACAACGTTCTCGTATACTTGACAACTTGATAAATTTCATCCGAAATGATCAAGAAAATTTAATTGGCAAATTGTCAAGTAAAAGTGTCAAGTAATTCCTTTCGTGCGAATACTCTCCAACGTATTTTTGATTAAATATAAATCCAATACATACATATAAATATTTTCTTGTTCTTTCCAGAAACCAAAATCAAAAATATCAAATTTTGGAGGGCGGCCCCCTTAATGTTTAAGGGGACCGGCAGCCAAATAAAGGGCGGCCCCCTTAATGTTTAAGGGGGCCGGCCATCTGATAACTCAAACCCGTTTTTCTCCTTTTTCCTTTTGCCAAACACTCCACTTTTTCATACTCCCCTTCCCCTGCTTCTGCTGTGACGAAAACCAAAACCCAAAAACCTCTCAAATCACTTCCAAATCACATAATTCGGGTTAATTCGCAAAGGGCAAATTCATCTAACACAATCACCATTACGTATTGTAAGTTTTTCATAATACATTTTATCTAATTTCATCTTATTTGGTCATACTCATGATTATGCATGTTTTATAAAATTCTTCAATTTCACAATTTCTTTCGAATTAAGTCCTAAAACTCCATAACCGAATGCTTCCCCTAGGTTTAGAATGATCAATCAACACTAGAAACTAGTAATTATAAACTATCATGTCGAAAATTTTTGAAAAACTTCATACACTCCTTTTCAAAATTTTTAGTAAACTCATTGTTGAATAATGATTTGAAAACGTGTTAAAACTAATCACATTATACTTTTGTAACTTGTAAAACTTGAAATTACGTTTTTCGACCAAGAAAAATTATATCGGTTCACGATATAGGGGTGTTTGGATTATGTCCAAATAATATCGAAACCTAGACATTATAATTTTTATAAAACCTTGTTACAATTATAAACCTAAAAATTGCTAATCGGACTCGTCAAGATATATAATTCATATATATATTGACATACTAGGGGTATAAGTCAATAGTTAAGGAAGCGTTTGGTTTATTACTAAAAATGACATTTTTGAGTAAAAATACAAACCATCTTTTTCAAAAACATATCACATGCATAAGAAACTCGCAAAAATTAGCTAGTTTTACAATCTAATGTAAATCTAGTAAATTTCATGATATATTAAGATGTTTAAAAGGGCGTTTGGATTTGTCCATAACTACTTATTAAACATCTTAAAGTATATCTAGAACGAGTTAAAAACAATATTAAGGAACATGGTAATCTACTTTTAGGATTAGTAACGAAGTATGTTTACGTTCCAACATAAGCCTTAACAATATACATATACTTTTATCTTTCTTTATATTTATTTTGGTCTTTTTGTATTGTTGATGTGTTTAGGTGAAAATGCCAAAAGCAATTACCGAAGATCTTTCTCACACTAAAAACTACATTCCTAAAGTTTCCCAACTCCCTACCACATCTCCTTCCATTGGACTTATATATCGTCAAATTGAAGATAGAAATGTTCATGAAGGACGTGTAGTAGATCTTGCTTTTGCTCAATCCGAGTACATAAATCGCTTATTTTCAAGCATCAACTTCAATTGTCTTTATGAAATAAATGAACCTATCATTCCTCGCTTCATAATGGATTTCTATAGCCAAGTCACCGTCCAAGCCAATGATCTTGGTTTCATCACCATCTCTTTCATGATTCAAAATGAATTTATCACCCTAACTCTCGAACAATTTGGTCATATCCTCCAAATTCCATTTAGAGGTCAAGCAGTTTTCTCAAACGAGTGGGACCTCGAATCTCTTAATCGCTATCGACCAACCTTCGGTCCCTATCTCGACGAAATTCCTCATCCCGACGAAATTCGTCAAGTCCTTGGTGTGGAACGTGCCACCACAAGCCGAAAAATAAAATCCAAAAACGTTCAAATCTCTCCATACCAACTTCTCCTCAAGGAATTAAGCCCTCACATGAAGCGTTGGGAAGAACTCATTCGTGAGGATGCGTTCGGTACTGGAGGTCACCGGGACCATCTCCCGGCGAGCCTTGCTCACATGTTGTATTGTATAGCTGTCGAAAAGCCGTACAATTTGGCCTACTTCTTTATCAAACGGATTGAGTGTGCTAGAAAAACTCCCAAAGCCAACCTTCCATATGGAATGTTCCTCACTCGTCTCTATCGTCATGTTATCGAGTACTACCCCGATCTTGACAATAGTATCTATGAGTCCATCTACCCCACTCTACGTCCTCTCGCTCTAAAACAAGCTCGACGAACTCGAAGTGACAAGGGTAAACCTCATCGTCATAGCTTTCATGGATCATCTTCAAGGCAAGACGATGACGATGAGGAGGAAAACATCCATGATGCTAGTATCCCTTCGTTTTCTGAGTTCGTTGACAATTTAGAGGATCTTGACTATCCCGAGTATTCTACCCCATCTCCTAGTGATCAAAACGAAGAAGTGCTTCATGAACGAACTACCGAGATGCTTAGAAGACAAAAGAGCTTGCACGAAGAAGTTAGAGGTGGCTTCAAATCTATAGGAAAGACTTTGAAGGGTATCTTCGGGAAGAAAAAGAAATGATATGCTTGGATTATGTTTGTTAAACAATATTTAATTTTTATGTCTTGTGTGCTATTTGTCCGAAATACATTCGGAAGTACTTGAAACTTTCTTGGAATAATTGTTTGGATAAATGATTAGTATGTTAACTTGTTTATTATGCTTAATATATGCTTATAAATGCATGCTTTGACTCTTAAATTATATATATACTTGCATGATTAGCTTTTATACATACATATATATATATATATATATATATATATATATATATATATATATATATATATATATATATATATATATATATATATATTCATGTTTGCTTTATAATTAACCAAAACAAATGTGAAAAGTCCAAATGGTGCTTGCTGCAAATACAAAACAGAACACAACATTTTTCCAGAAAATTTTTGAAAAATTTTGGTTTCTGGGTCGTCAGATGGGCGGCCCCCTTAAATCATAAAGGGCGGCCCCCTTAAAATTAAGGGGACCGCCTCCATTTAAGGGGATCGGCCATCTGAAACAGTTTTTACACTGTTCTCTTTTGCATCTTGTGATCCCTTTTGCTAGTCCCAGCTACCATTTCCCTTAAAAACTAAACTGATTTTAGAATATAACATTACAATTTCAAATTAATTCCACTTCTAAACATGTTTTCCCACTATATAATCCCCATGCATGTTTAATTCACATTCCATCATCCTCAAACATTCATCAAACATCATCATGTCATCACCAAGAACCACCTATTCAAACAATGCCAAGAAACAAAAACTTGTCATCATTCCACCCAAACAACTCTTCATTGATCTTACAAATGAAGACAACACCACTCCATCTCCACCACCTCAATGTTCATCTCCTAGTGCACCAAATGCACCCTCCAAAACACCTTCAACAAATGAAAACTCCACTTCCTCCATACCATCCACTTCATCCATAAGTGACTACATCAACACCCACTTATCTCCTCCAACAATTGATCAACCATCACAACCTACCAATGAAAACACAACTCTTGCACTCACTCTCTCATTATCACCATCAACACCTCTTGATGCACATTTCTCATCATCTCCTATCAATCCACCAACCTATAACCCCGTCCCATGGAGCTTACTTGAAGCTTATGGAGACACTTGCCTTTGTTGCATTCACAACCGAACAATTGTGTTCGGATTAAGAGATGAGATCCAATACATGTTTTCTCATATTAAAAACTTGTTGCATCAACCACCAACAACAAACACAACACCTCCACCATGACCATCTCCATGTTCACCATCCATTCCTCCCAATTAAACATGCTTGGTGTTTTACAAATAAAATTGTGTTAAACCTTTTTGGATGGCAAGCTCTAGAGAGGACTCTCATGTTTGAGCCTTGGTTTTTCTTTTTATTTTAGTGATGATTCTAAGCCTTTAAGGCTTTTGTTAGTTGCATTACTTGTTATGGTGGTTAATGTAATGCTTGATGTATATTTTTCATATTATTAATATTATGGTTATGTTTAGTCTTTAATCTTGCATGCTATATACATATATATGTTGCTTGCCACTAAATATTTTTGCAAGATATCCATATCTCGACTCCTTTTGGCCTCAAAACGAGGGGGAGTATACTTCGAGGGGGAGCTTACATTAACATGGGATAACCTTTTTGATGCTAACAAAAAGAGGGAGAAGTGATATAAACTCACAATAATACTTGAATATATACTAATTTTCGATTAATGAGTTTAAATTTTGTAATCATCAAAAAGGGGGATATTGTTGACATAAATAATGTGTGAAAACGTTATTCATATCTTTCGATACCTCTATATTTTGACGATCACAAAATGTAAAATCGTAAATCGTATAATTACTACGTAAACAAGTATTAAGCTAGTCTATATCACTATATCCAACTTAATCACTTAAGGTATGGATAAACAAGTGCTTAATACATCTCATGATCAAAGGGGTATTTAATTAACTTACACAAAGTTTATTTAATTATATAAACATATTATATATTTTTGAAAAACACTTTTGGTAATTAAGAAAAATGTTTTATTCATACTAAATATATGAATTCAAATTTTTAACCAAAATCAGTTAGTTTTTCACCAAATAAACTTTCCCCACTAAAAGACAAGGATTCTGGTCGTTTCAGCTGGGCGGCCCCTTTAATTATAAGGGGCGGTCCCCTTAATTTTAAGGGGACCGGCCACGCTCCTCTGTCAGAATCTTTTGCCTATAAATACCACCTTAAACCTGGATTTTTGCCTTACCTTTTGCACGAAATTTTCAGATCTATAACTCTCTAAACATAAAACCCTTTGATCATTTGTATATTAATCCTTGTTTCAAGTGATTCAATCCCTCATCATCCATTCTCATCCAAAGTGCAAAAGAAGAACACTCTTTCTACAACCAAGTTCAAGAAGTGTTGAAGAGTAGTTGTGCATAGTGTATATATATTCATTCATTTGTGAATATTGTGTTGTGCTTGTTATATATTGTTTAGAAGATATAGAAGTTGTGTAGGAAGTAGAAGTTGATTAGTAGTGAAGTAGGTTAGTTGTGAAGATTGGTGTGAAGTAGAAGATTGGTGTGTAGAAGATAGGTGTGAAGAAGATTGGTGTGTAGTATATTGGTGTGAAGAAGTTGTGTAGAAGTTGTGATCAAGTTGTGAAGTTGTTGTGGTGTGTAAATTGGTGTGTAAAGTTTTCTCCGCCAAAAGGGAGTTTGTTGACATAGTGAAGAAAACTCTCGAGTAGGTGACTCGGGGAGTGGAGTAGGAACAAGGAAGGTATCCTTGTAGCCGAACCACTATAAATCCTTGTGTTGTGGTTTGATCTTTCTAATTCTTCTCATTACCTATTTATTTACCTTTACTATATTAGCTTTATTAGTTAGTTACCATACAATTGTTCATATAGTGCAAGTATTGAGTTCACATAAACTAGAATCGAAGTTTTTTTAAAACAAACTTGTGTTTATAAATTTAAAAGGACGTAAAACTATTCAACCCCCCCCCCCCTTCTAGTTTTCCACAACAGTGTTTCACATGAGGATGATGATAAGATAGGTGATCATTGGCCAGTCCATAATCCTGATATCAAATGGAAGTTAATGAAACCACGTTTAGGTGAAAAGTTTGAATCAATTGAACAACTTAAAAGAATGTTGACATATTATGCCTTGGCTGGTGGTTATAAGTTGTATTATAAAGTTAATAATGCTAAGAGACTTCTTGCTAAATGTTGTAGAGATGCCAAGGATAGAAAATGTCCATTCAGATTGTGGGCATCTTGGATGACAAATGAAAGAACCTTTCAAATTAAGACATTGAATGAGGAACAGGCTTGTTCTAGGACTTATGAATATGGTTCTTTAGTAACAAGTAACTGGATTGCTTTCAACTATGCAAAAAAGATCATGATTAACCCTTGTATCAAAGTTAGGGAGTTAATTGATTTGATTCTTAAGAAGTTTAAATACAAGGTGACAATTAGTCAGGCTAGAAGGGGGAAAATTAAAGCTTTAGATCAGTATGAGACTTGTTTACAGGATCATTATGGAATGTTGTGGTCATACGCTAGGGAGATTCTTGACTCTAATCCTGGTTCCACTTGTTTGATGAGTGTTGATGCAATGTGAGATGGTAAGAACTATTTTAGTAGATTCTATGTATGTTTAAGGGGTTAAAAGAGGCTTGATTGGAAGGATGTAGGAGAGTGATAGGTATTGATGGTTGTTTTCTTAAAACCATATGCAAAGGTGAGTTGTTGTCAGCAGTTGGAAGAGATGGGAATAATCAAATATTTCCTATTGCATGGGCTGTGGTGAGTGTTGAAAACAAGGATAATTGGACCTGGTTCTTGTCATGTTTGATGAATGACTTGGGAATGGAAGCTCGTGAAGGTCTT
>JARVZY010001723.1:0-63513 GCA_030686995.1 Artemisia argyi
ATGTAAATTGCTATTGTTGTTCAACTGTTATATCAATTGCTATTGATACTTGACAACTATATCAATTTCCATTTTGATATTTAACTATATCAAGTTCTATTTGATATTCAACTACTATATCGATTCCTATTAATATTCGACTGCTATATCAATTTCCTTTGATATTCGACTATTACCATACCTTTCCTACATAAAAGGAAGCCTCATCCTACACCATACACTGAAATGACAAATCAAATTACATTACCGGAAATCCCAGACTTTGGTCCTCATAAGTAACCACACATCTTTATCGACACCACTCCAACATATGACACACATAGAACTTCGGGACGAAGTTCCCCGTAAGGGGTAGAGACTGTAACAATTCACATTTTTCAGGATAATTACCATTCCCGGAAAATTTCACTATTTACTTTTACTATTCATTTTTCCCGAAACTTTCCCGAAAGTTGATTTTTATTTGATATTCTCGAGTGATAAATCATTTCCATGACAAATTAAAAGTTTGACATTCATAAGCTCATTTTCGTGAAAGTTATTAAGGAATTACACGTTTTAGGGTAAAACGTCAATCAGAAATTCTATGCACAACGAAATTCCACCCCGTCAGGTGACCCCACATCAGAAAAATGTTTGACACACTCATGATTTATTTGAGAATTAATCGTGACTGAGAAAAACATGACCAAAAACTTCCCAGCAGGTCACCCAAACCTGTACTAATCCCGCACGAGCACGCTTAACCGTTTGGGCGATTAACCGTTAGACCACAAAACGAGTTTCTAAGAAGATTTGAGTTTTCAACTTATTAGAAAAAGTCAACATATTCTTTCCCTCCTCCATTGACCAAAAATGATCCCTTGATGTTATAAGTCATTTCGTGATTTTTAGGCTTACGGTTTGATGTCTAAAAGACATTTAATACCAACCGACACTAGACTGAGCCCAGTCTAGACATTATAAGTCATTTTAAATCATTTTTATAACATTAGAAAAGTAACATTTTACTTTTCTCAATTTTACGCAATATTCAGCATTTTACGCGAATTACGCGTTTTAGACCCGTGTTTCCAGTTTTTAGCAGGGTTTTACACCCAAATGGAACCTACCACTCATTTTATATTTTATTATGGAACTTATTGACATGTTTATCAATACTTTCAAATTCCATAATTTTACGACACCCGGTTTTACGTTTTGAGGCGTAACAACTTACGGTTTGCAGTTTTCGGAGTCAAAACACACTAGATATCTTGGATAATATCATCCAAAGTCCAACCCTTGTTCTCCAAGGTCTTGAAACCGCCACTAGGGGGGGGGGGCATTCACACTATGTGGCTCAATCTCATGCTAGGAGGCCTTAGATGAGAACATGTGTAGAACTTGGTGAACAAGTGTTGACTAGTCAAGGAAAGTAACCTCCTCATTGAGCTATAAAAGCCCCTCTCCCCCCTTCTTGTGCCGTGCATCCCCAAACCCCATAACCATCCCATTCTTTGCTCATTTCCTTCCAATTTCTTGCAAAGTTCAAGTGATTCTTCAAGGTTGAAACCCTAGTTTCTTTTAGATAATCAAAACACTTCCATAACCTCATATACTTGGTGATTTCTCTTGAGTTTGAATCCACTCAAGTCACCTCAACCTTCATCATCCATCTTTCAAGATTACAAGAGTAGAAAGATTGCATGAAGTGAAATGGGTTGAAGCAAGTCTATCAATGTCCTATCCTTACATGTTAACTTCCTTTCATCTTTGAAAGCCAAAAGTTGTGAGCCAAACCCTAACTTGATTCTTGTTAAATAATCATGTTCATGTTATTTACATGTTATTCTTGCTATATTATGTCTTGTAGTATTGTCCATGATGTATAAAAGTGAGCAAAACAAGTTATTGTTATTGATTGTTACAACAAGTTACTAAAACAAGTAAACTAGTGACTTTCTTGGAAAACCACGACCAAAATGGTAAAAATATGATATTGGATCATTACATATTACAGTAGAGGACCTAACAAGGAAACCATAGCAATTTGAACCACCCAAAACGAGTATACGAGTCAAAAGTTACGCCCATTTGAAATTACCAAAGATTTCCGGCAAAACTGCCAAATAGCTTCCTGATCAAATTTGGGTTTTGAAAGTCCCACTTCTGGTCCGATTCATCAAAAAGTTAAAACACGAAAGTTGTCCGGAACGCCGTTTTCGTTCAGGAACAAAGAAGCTCGAGACCTAAAAACACTTTCCGAGTGATAAAATTCTTCAAATTCTAAACAGCCCATTTTTAGGCGAAAGTCACAAGATTATGGTTATACTTTGAAAGGAACAAGAGGTCTTATGACCTATAATCAAGACCACAACCATGGCTAGAGCCAAGGTTGTGTCTCATGACCTTGAAACAAGGACCAAAGGGCATGGCTAGGCCATGACGAAATGACCATACCAACTTTCATAGGCGTAAACATGAAACAAAGAGTTGACGAGAACTTGAACAAGCAATTTGGATCTACTCCATGTAAGGAACCATGAGAACATACAAGTATTTGTCATACAAGTTATAAGAAACTTACCCTAATAACAATCTTCATGTACAAATAAACTTTCCTAAGTTTATTCAACTATTGGACATGTAACTTTCGGATCCAAACTTATATCTATATATTTCATCAACTACTACAATAGTAGGGAGCCTCATGTGAGGAGTTCATTATGTAAGCCGTCGAGTTGAGTTGTGGATTTACGAGTTAAAGTGTCCTGGCTCCTCGAACGCTTACTAACATGACTTCTGAATTATGTCGGCCCGAACGGTAGTAAACGATATACAAAACATACATGTTTCATGAATCATTACTTTCAAAGACTTACAATATACATCATACCACATCATGGACTTAATGCAAGATATATATATAGGCACTCCGTTATATTCTTTACTCCGATCCTAAGTCGCAACATTCTATTATAGGTTGCTCGTAGAAACCTTCGCGATTCGACCGTTACATTCATTACTTGCTATCTTACTTAAGGTGAGTTCATAGCCCCACTTTCGATTACTTAATTGTTTTACAAACCCTTGGGGGAAATACATGCTATTTATAACCGAGCACAATGTTTTTAAATTGTATGCTCACCTGATTGTTTTATTATCACTAAGTACCAGCCTTGCTAAACCGATATCCTTGATTATGAACCATTTAATCACTAGCAATAGTGAGCGCGAATATTAATAATAGGCCTATTGGGATTGACGAATCCCATTTGTATTGACTAAGTTCAAACAAATGCATTAATATTTGAGATTTAGGTATGTTAGCAAAGTACCTACCAGGATAAATCTGCCGATCGATATTGGTACACGTTAACGTTATGGTGTCATAAGCTTAGTGTATAATACATGTTCCGGGCGTATAATAACGTAGCCTACCTGTTTTGTTTTCCAAACATTGGTGTGAGCCTATAACTCACACTACCAACATATTGTGTTCAATCGATTTAACAAACTCTATGAATATCACTCAACCTTTGTGTTGACCTCTCAAGCATGTATTTCAGGTTCATGACGATCAAGGATGGCACGGAAGGACACGGATACACAAGAGGGCTATAAATTTTATTATCATTCAAAACTCATTTATTATACATCGTAAACATGGAACCAATTGGGACCTCATTTTGTAACCTCTGATATTTATACAATTTGAATGATAAATTTCTTAAAACGACTCAATTGGAGTTCGTTTTCTATTATTGTGACTATTGTGCCGTCGAGTAACACCCAGTTTGAATTCCGCTGCATCATGAATTGGGGGTGTTACAAAAATACTTATACATTTACTTCTCCTAATTCTCATGTGTAAGTAACAAATCCACCGTACATAAGTTTTGTGCATTCAAGTGCAGCGCCAAAAGACCCTGTAAACTGATACATCAGATAGGCAATATTCACCATAACAGCAATTGTTTGTTGACCAAAAAAAAAGGGAAAAAAATTGAAGTGATAGTCAACCAAACTTTTGTACCTCAACAGGTACCATTGAAACATTGCAAGCTCACTTATTAGAGGTCCAATAACAGCTTCAGCAATTTGAATAGCTGTTCCTTCCTACAAATAAGCCGTTATCTATGTTAACCACAATCCGGAAATGAAGATTGAGTCTTTATTACAAAAAAACAAAAGATTAACAAAAAATAAATAACGTCTTTTTTTTTCAACTTAATACAAAATTAATCAAAATTAAAAATAAGCAGATTAAACCCATAACTACTAAAGACAAAAAAGTTTTTTTTTTTTTTTTTTTTTTTTTTTGCCTTATGAGCTACCACTGTTTTGTCATTAATATATTGTTTACATATATGTTAAACATACAAAAGATAAGCTCAAAAAAGCTTCATTTAAGTTCCATCAAACCTAAAGCAAACTTTACATAAATATATTCTTTAAAGTACTCAACTTACAAGGATAATAAAGGCACGCTACCTGTGAGTCCTTTCGGGTTAATCCGACGACCGGAAGATGTGGGTTTTAGATCAAACCTCATATTCACCATCACCGATTGTTAATCAACGGTTACCGTAACAGCTTCAATGTTCTCTTCATCTACCAAATTCATGGTCCAAATCTTCTTTAGAATTGTTTTGTACTGTTTTTGTGCAGTGGAAGAAGGTTCGGGAGATAACCGCCTCTCGATTCTTCTGGCTTCTTCAGTTCTTCATGTTATCAAATTAGCGTTTGCTAAATGGGCCGAACATAAGACTGGGTCACTGGGCATATAACAGGCCGTGTTAAAAAAAGAAGCCCACGATGGTTACTGTTCATCAAACGACGTCGTATTGGATGTCATTTAATATATATAGTAATTTGGTAACTAACAATACATGCTTTGGCGCAATTAAATCGTTGAACATCTATTTTATACTTTAGTTTAAATACATAATGATAATCTAGTTATGTTATTTCATTGCAATACTTAGTTGAAAATACATATCAGAAGACTCTTTGCATAAAGCTACTTCAAAGTATTGTATTTTGGATAATCGATAGAAACTGATTGATGCAATATGTCTAGTCAATTTGAAGTAGATGGTCCCAAATTTTTGTTTTACTTTTTCGTTGTTCAAAATTCCAAAAATAAATTTCTCCTGTTTTGTGGAAAATGATGAAGAAAAGTGAACTATCCCAATATTAGACGTTAGAAGACTTAAAAGTCTTTAAAACTTGTAGTTATTAGACATCTTTTTCTATCTCGTGATACTTTTCCCCTCAGTACGTGTGATATAAATCAAAGTCAAGCTAATGGGCCCAAATGCTAAACCAAAACCAAAACTAAAAGATGAAGACTTTAAGTAGTCTTGAAAACTTAAAACAAAACATAATTAGTTGTTGAGCAAGAGCCCCAAAACTCACGTAAAGGAAAAAAGTACAACTCGAGTTAAATTCAATCATCATCAAACACTTGATCAAAATTTTGGACAACAACAACAATGCGCAACCCAAATAATCAGCAAAAAGTGTTAGACAACCCTTTGGAGAAAAAATGTCCGCGTATTTATAGAGAGAAAAGGCAATTTTGAAAAAGCGGGTTAAGACTTGCTTTCGGTAACATTTAGTAAACGCAATCCCAAATGCCTCCTAAGTAAGGGCTGCAAAAGTAAAATTCATGCTTAAAGTGGTGTTCAGCATTGAACTCTGAAAGTGATTAATAAAACAGCCAGTGCATTTTGAAGAAATCAGAAAAGCAGTTGGGAATAATGGAACTCCCAGACAAATTATCTATTTATCTCATTATTGCGTTTTGGAATAGCAAATAACTAGCTTTTAGGGAATGTTTGTGATTGCTTATTATAGCTCTATCGATGCTTTAACCAGCATAAGCCATCTTCAAACTGATTATTCAGAACTACTTATTTCACTCTCAAATAATGCTTCAATAAGCAATCCCACACACCCTAAAAACTGCTTATCTATAGTGTCAAAATAATAAGCATATAACTAGTTTGAACCAACCACCCCTGGTTATCTAATTCTAATAACCCCAACAAAAGCTAATTTTCATCATCCTCAAACAATCAAATTTCACCAACAGAATGATATGAGCTCTAGTTAGGTTGGCACGTGCGAACACATGCTCGAGTAACAGATATTCCCGGCCAAACCAAGACTTTATAAACCAACATTTCACTTCACTTTCATTTAGTTAATCATTTGTGTAAATTCTTCTCTCTTAATCTCCTGTAACAAACTATAACTCACTGTAACAGATTTTCTGTACAATCCGCCATTGATAATAGTATAATACAATTCTGCTTCGATAATCTTTTTCTCATTGCTTCATTATCCTACTTAGTTTTAATCCATTAACGGATCTTATGTGATCCCTAGTGGTGTGTATCACAGAATTACAAACAACCCTTAGATAAAGTGTACAACTTTCTTATTTTATTCATTATCATCTAATTAGGGGGTGTTTGTTTCGGCTAATATAGCGGGCTTATGGCGTATTTGGTTTTCGGATTATGTTTCATAAGCTCATTTTTTGTGGCTTATTTTGAAACTTTTTGGCTTATATAACTACTATGTCATAATAAGCTTATATAAGCCGAAAAGTTTCAAAATAAGCCACAAAAAGTGAGCTAACGTAACATAAGCCCAAAACCAAATAAGCCATAAGCCGGCTATATAAGCCGAAACAAACAACATAACAATATAAGCCAAAATGAGATAAGCTCATAAGCCATAAAATAAGCTAAAACCAACACATCCCTTAAAAAACCCATAACCCATTTAAGTAACAAAACCGAATATCACAAACAAAACATAAAAACACAAAAGATTCAATCTTTATAAAACATAAACATAAAAACATAAAAAAGATTCAATTTTTATAATATATATATATATATATATATATATATATATATATATATATATATATATATATATATATATATATATATATATATATATATATATATATATATAGGGGGCTTTATAAAGATACACTATATAGGGGGGCTTTATTTTCAGAACCTGTTAAGTGCGGGAACTGCGAGAACTCCAATTTTGCATTAGAAAACAGGCATGTTCATATAAAACATGTATGTTTTCTTACATACACTTTGGTGCAATTAAATCGTTGAACATCTATTTTATACTTTAGTTTAAATACATAATGATAATCTAGTTATATTATTTCATTGCAATACTTAGTTGAAAATACATATCAGAAGACTCTTTGCATTAAGCTACTTCAAAGTCTCGTATTTTGGATAATCCATAGAAATTGATTGATGCAAATATGTCTAGTCATCTTGAAGTAGATGGTCCCAAATTTTTGTTTTATTTTTTCGTTGTTCAAAAATCCATAAATAAATTTGTCCTGTTTTGTGGAAAATGATAAAGAAAAGTGAACTATCCCAATATTAGACGTTAGAAGACTTAAAAGTCTTTAAAATTTGTAGTTATTAGACATCTTTTTCTATCTCGTGATACTTTTCCCCTCAGTACGTGTGATATAAATCAAAGTCAAGCTAATGGGCCCAAATGCTAAACCAAAACCAAGACTAAAAGATGAAGACTTTAAGTAGTCTTGAAAACTTAAAACAAAACAAAATTAGTTCTTGAGCAAGAGCCCCAAAACTCACGTAAAGGAAAAAAGTACAACTCGAGTTAAATTCAATCATCATCAAACACTTGATCAAAATTTTGGACAACAACAACAACAATGTGCAATTTCGACAAGGCGGGTGCGGTTGATCAAAACCTTGGACCTAGACCTTTAATTCACTTACAACTTGATCTTAGGTTATCTAATTACTGTGGTTCGAGTCAAAAAATCAAATTTGAAAAACACTTATTTCAAGAGTAAATGCAACGAAACTGATTCTGGCTATATAAGAATCATTTTTAATCAAAATCCTTAAATAATCAGAAAACGTCAAACACTTAAAACTGCTGATTATCACAACTTCCAGTATGAGAATCACGTCCAGTTATGTAAACACTATCCCAGCATCCTGTTTTGTTATAGCTTATCTACAACCCCCCCCCCCCCCCCCCCCCCCCCCCCAAATCACAAATACCACCAATTACACAGCATGATGGTGATTAAGTTTAGAGACAAACAACTAAATTCTATGTGTAAAATATATATATATATATATATATATATATATATATATATATATATATATATATATATATATATATATATATATATATATATATATATATATATATATATATATATATATATATATGTTATCAGCGTACCTGAATTGTACCAGAATCATCCCTGCGTGCAACAATTCTTCCTGATATTGATACTTGGTCATTCTCATCGTTTGATTCTTCGCCATTTCCGAGATGCTGATAAATATATTGCAATTGATTAGCGGTATGAGTTCTATCCCACTTGTAAGCATATGGTTCAAGTCCTTTGCTCCTTAACTCTTCCACCTATAAACAAATCCATTACTTTTACCGGAAATAAATAAACTAGATATCCACACCCACACTCATCATAGACCCCTGTGTATTACGTTCAAGAAGCCAAAAGCTGGAACTAAACTAAACTGTGAGTCAGTGTTTAAAGTTAGGTTTTGGGAGTAATTATCTAACTAATATGTTTGCAAAATGCAAATAATCAGCAAAAAGGGTTGGCAAACCATTAAAGAAGGAATTATCTGCGTATTCTTATAGAGAGGTGGTGAATTTCTGTTCCTAAGTGCTGTTTTGCAAACACAATCTCAAACACCTCTTAAACAAGTGCTTAAAAAGGTAAAAATGATGAATCAGGGGGTGCTTGGCATTGCATTTTGATAGTGATTATTTTGAGTGGTTACAAATAATTAATTCTTAGAGTGTTTTTAGGATTGCTTATTAAACTGACTTATGCTCTTTGCAGTAGTCTGATAAGAAGTTTGTAATAACGAACTACCAGACTGATCATCTTATTATTGTGTTCTCAAGTACTACAATAAAAGTACATTCAAGGGGGTGTTTAGAATTGCTTATTAAAGCGTATGCCTTTTAACTTAACCACACACAGTTCGAAATGATAAACTCCCAAACTGATTATTCAATCTTATTACACTCTCCAGTAATCAGATAAGTAATTTGGATAAGCAATCCCAAACACCCACAACACTGCTTATATTAGTATCAAAACTCAATAAGCATACAATCATAAGCAATCACAAAGTCCCCCTTAATGTTTTCTTATAGTGAAACTAATACGGATGATCTTATTACACTATTTAAGAATCATTTACATGTAAGTACTTATATAACTCCCCCAAGATATGCATATCAGACAACCAACAACTAAGTATCACACTTTCTTAACTAATAATCCTGAAACTAACTAAAAACGCATCACCAATTTGCTAAATAAACCAGATATCAACAACCAAAGCATAAAACATAAAAAGATTCAAATGTTACATAAGATAGACTGAATATCTGATTATTCAGTTGCTGAATACTCAGAGGGCGTTTGGGATTGCTAACTAAAGCTGCATACCTGCTTCTTGCGTTGAGAAACAATAAATAAGCAGTTTTAAGAATGTTCGGAATTTCTTATCCAAAGTTCCGAACTTTATGGTGACACTAGCAGTTTTAAATAATTAGGTTATGAGTTGCTTATTCCAAACTGCTTATCAAAATGTGTATTTCGGATTCCTTATTTAAAACACTTATCAACCTAAAAGTAAGCAGATTATTTTTTAATTGCTTATCTTATATATATATATATATATTTTTTTTTGCCGACCTTTTGGCCGATATGGGGTTTGATCCCACCGCCACACATATTCAAACCAGGTAAAGCCCTCCCTTTTTCAAGAGGTTGGCGTGGTCACTTCAGAGTTGTTTGCATCTAGCAGGAATTGAACCGCAGACCTCACACATTTAAGTAATATCTGTCACAAACTTTTTGCCACCAGGCCAACCCAGAGTGGTTTTTATCTTATAGTTAAACAAGCAAACAAACACTATTTTCTTCACACATTTTGCTACAAAACCCATAACCCATAACACAAAAAGATTCAATCTTTTTAAAACATAAACACAAAAACATAAAAAAGATTGAATTTTTATAAAGATTTTTATATAAAAAAAGTAAACCTTTTTAAGACGAATGGCACGAATAGCATCTCTATCAGAAGTGGAAGAGGTTGCATTATTCTCATCTTTGGGTAACCTCCTTCCCCTGCCACCACCCTGTTTTGGCGGCACAGTGGCGGCGCGTGAGGACGAACAGCAGCGCGTGAAGGTGACTGGGAGATGGGTTTTGTAAGTGAGTGGGGATAAGTGGAAGAGGTGACGGAGTGGCCTTGATGACCATACTTTTAAGGCCTCCATTGCTGTTGTTTCAAGTTGTTATCTCAACTGAAGTGTCTGTGTTTGATGGTTTTGTTGGATAACCAGAAAGGGTTGAAGATGTAAGGGTGTTTTTTGTAAATTTGGTTTTTGTAAGGAAGATTTATGTAAATTGTACTTTTAAGACGTATTATTGTTAGGGAGTGCTTGGTAGGGGGTTTAAGGGGGTGAGGAATGAGTAAGATATTCAATTAGGGCCCACCTCACTCATAATATTGTGCTTGGTATGTGAGTGCAAAGGGATTGATTACCCCGTAGTGGGTAATCAACCATTATAGAGTAAATTGGGGGTAAAGTATTGATTACCCACCTCACTCATTCCTTTGCATTCCTTTTCCCTTTGCATTCCCTTTCCCTTTCCCCACTTTGAACCAAGCGGGTCCTTAATTTTTTCTCTCGATAGAGCCGAACATAATAGACCATGGATCGGATGAAACAAAAAACAGAACCGGATTGAACGTATTTGGGTTTGGTCTTCGGTCCACCCTTTTCCCCATATTCGGTCCTCAGTCCGATCCGGTCTGGTTCAGTCTTAAGCAAAACTGGCCATTATGTTTTGTTGGACTCGACCGAACCAACGAACTGGACCTAGACATGACATTTCGGTCTGATCGTTGGTCTTGTGTTTTGAACCAAATCGGTTCAGCCCTACTTCCGGTTATGTTTCCATTTTGATGGTATAACAAAGGCGCGTCTAAGACGTGTCCTTGCCCAACAACGCGTCACCTTTAAAACACGAATCGGCCCACGCGTTGGTATTTTTTTAGCGCAAGTCGGTCTGTAGACCGACCGACTTGTTAGAAAGTTACGTGTGTGTGATTTTAATTTTTCGAAATATATTTATGTTTAAAGCTTTACTGGCCACGCATGTCTGGAACATAACTATTAAGAAAGAGTCCTTATGGGTGAAATGGGTGCATACAGTTAAGTTGAGAGGTAAAAGTATTTGGTTTATTAATGATAGTTGGAATTGGAAAAACTTATTGAGTATTAGGGATAAGATTAGGAATTGTGTGATAAGTAAGATTGGTGATGGGGCTAAAACTTCCATGTGGTATGATAACTGGAGTCAATTAGGGCCTTTGATTAATCTGTTAACTCATAGGAACCTATATGATGCTAGACTTTTGGATAGCCTAATTGTTAAAGATATGGTTAATAATGGGAAATGGAATTGGCCTAGGGAATGGAATGAAATACTTCCTGAAATTACTAATCTTCCTGATCCTATCCTAGATCCTATGAAAAGTGATAAGTTGGTGTGGAAATTGCAAAGTGGGGTTGAAATTCCTTTTTCTGTTAAGAATATAAGTTTGGATCTTAGTAATATGGAACCTGTAGTGTGTTGGAGTAAGTTAGTTTGGTTTTCTCAGTGTATACCTAAGCACTCTTTTATTCTTTGGCTGGCTATACTTGGAAGACTTAGTACTCAAGATAAACTGGGAGTTTGGGGTATAAATGCTCCTATTATGTGTATTCTTTGCTATCAAGGGCTAGAAAACCATGACCATCTGTTTTTTGGGTGTGATTATTCTAGTCAAATTTGGAGATACTTTCATGAACTATCTGGCATTAAGTATAATCATACTAATTGGACTGGTTGTGTGCAATTTATGTCCCAGCTTAAGCATAGTAACAATATTTGGAGTATTGCTAGAAGGCTTGTTTTTGCTACTTGTGTTTATTGCTTATGGCAGGTAGGAGTGTCAGTAGGGTCGGGTTGACCCGACTCGACCCGAACCCGAACCCGATAAGGCTAATCGGGTCAGGTCTAGTCGGGTCAAAAAATCTTGTCGGGTTGTTTTGACCCGAACCCGATAACCCGATAATGTTATCGGGTCGGGTTAGGGTTAAATAAGTAATACTATCGGGTTATCGGGTCAACCCGATAAGACCCGACAATCACTTATTGATTAAGATCACTTCCTTATTACGGCTTATAATCATTTTTATTTTTTTTGTTTGTAAGTACCGATGTTGTACTGGCGTTTTAACATGAACCATTTATGAGCAGTTTGGTGGTGTTTTGTTTAGAGTAAAATATATCATACTCATCTTGGTTTTCAAGGGGACACAACTCTTCTAGTTTTACCTCCACAATGCAGTTTATATTACTTGATGTTTATATTTGAGCAAGCTATGGTTCTGTCCCAACAGTGAGCGTGTTTGCAAACTATGTTTTTTTTATTGAACAAATACTCACTCATGTATGGGACTTGAACTTATGGCAGATGAGATATCAAAGGAAGCATTGCATACCATAGGTTAAACAATTTCTGTTTGAGATATCATGCAATCCTTCATTATCAGTTGGCTCATTAGCAGTAATGATTATTCATCTCCGGTCTATTTAGAGGTTGCTATTTCCTATAGGGCTCATTAAAGAGTATTGCTTTCTGTATAAGTTTCCAAAGGTTAACAAGCATAGTACTGCCAACTTTGGTTGGATACTTGTAATTAATGTTTTTTACTTGCTGTTACTTAATCGGGTTACCCGATAACCCGAATCACCCGACCCGACATAACCCGACCCGAATCCCACCCGAACCCGATAACCCGATTACTTATCGGATCGGGTTGCGGGTGACTTTTAAAAAACTCAAAACCCGACTCAACCCGACCCGACAAACCCGATAACCCCAATAACCCGACCCGATAACACCCCTAATGGCAGGAAAGAAATTATAGAATTTTTAGAGATGAGAATAAGACATGGGAAGAAATTATTAAGAGAATTTTGGAGATAGTGAAAGCTAGATTGTATGGTTTGAAGGTGAAAAACACTGCTGAAATCAGGAAGTTTGAACTTAAGTGGAATGTGTCTCTGCACAAGGGGTAATTGTTGTTATATTGTGTGGTGGATTGGGTATGGTATTCTCTGGATGGTGTAATGTGTTTTATCAGATGCATCTGTTTCATGGTATTCTGCTTTTGGGGTTTGGTATTGACTGAGTTTTTGAGGGTGTTTGATATCAGTTTGTTCTTCTCTTCAAATGGATTTTCAAATTGATCTTGTTTTTTTTTTTTGCAAACCATAGCAGTGTATTGACATAGTACTTGGAGTTTTAGTGGTGTGACTGTAGTCATTAGGTTCTCATTTTTTTAATACAGTCTGGCCTAGGGAGGAGGCTCTTTAGGATATGATGGATCTAGTGAGAGGTCTAATTCACTAGAAGTACCATAATATATGTTAATGCACTGTGAAGGGTATATGGTTTGGGTGGGTAGTGTATGATGGGTGGAATAGCGAGGAGTGAAAGATGAACCTGTTTGGTCCACCCAATACATTGCCATAGGAGGAAATGGATGGTCATCATGGAGGGTGAGTGTTCCCAAACAGTTGAAGCCTTCCATCAAGAGGGAAATGTAGGCTGTTTGGCACCCCCCCCCCCCCCCCCCCCCATGGATGGGTTATGGGTGCCTAGTGAAGCCTCACTCCTTATCTATTCTTCTACTGTGGTGGCAGGATGAGTGGTTGAGTAGATAGGAGTTGTGGAAATGGTGCTTAATGGTGAATTGATGTTTGAGTTTGGATGGAGCAAGTGTTTGCTGAAGTATGTATTGAAGTCTGTTTGAAGATACTCTGTTTTTGTTCAAGAAGAGTATGATGTGACATGTTGATTCTAATGTCTGATATTAGACAATAGTGATTTGTTTGTTGTTTTTAGCATGGATTTCATTTCTGTATCAAGCTTGGGAGTTGTCCAAGTCTTGCTTTTTTATGATTGTAAATGTTGGTTGGAGATTAATATAATACATTCATCTTTTGCAAAAAAAAAAAAAAAAAAAAAAAAAAAAAAAAAAAAAAAAAACGAGTTACTAAACAAAAACCTGACTCATTTATACCGCAACATCAGTTCCGTACTTCCGTGACTCGTACCGGTGTGTAACTAAAACCTACCTTACTCCGATAACAACAAATGAAAACAAAACCAATTTATTTGGGCCTTGCCTTGATAATACATGGTTCCTATATTATTATATTCACTATTGGGCCTTACATAACAACAAAAGATCACTCCATCAAATTCCAAACCAAAAAAAACAAAATGAAACCTAGTCAAGCACAAACACCCATGAACACCAATGCGGGACAAGCAACAGAGACATCAGTAACAACAAAAGCAAGCCACAGTTCAGACCAGCCATTGATGATTCAAAACCCCTTCTTCAAGATCCGGTACCCCTTTTATTCATTTCTTTAAATAACCCATGTTTTAGTTAGTAATAAAATAACAAGTTATCCTAAGTTTTAATGTTTTGTTTTGTAGATAATAAGATCAGACCCAATTGAGACAGAAGAAGCTGTTATCCGCTTGCCCCGTTTCCCTCCGATTAATTCCACATTTAAATGACTTTGTATTTGAAACCCGGTTCAACTGGGGACCGGTTTTTTGCTTCTTTAAGATCCGGATTGCTCCGGCGGTTTATTGTTGACCCTGTTTGATAAATCCGGCGGGTCATGCCTTTGTATGTTTGATAACATGTTTTATTCATGCGTAGTGTGAAATTATGTCAAATATATTGATTATTTTTTTTAAAATACACGTGGTCTCAAATTTTTTGCTTACGATCTTTCTGTACTTTTTTGGTCTTGGGTCCGCTACTGTTATGTTAAGACGTGAATGGACTTTGTTGCATGTTAAGATAGGATGCTGGAGGATGATTTTACTTTTTTGCGTGGTTGAGGTGTTACGCGAATAAGCATCTTTGAGTGTTTGAGATTACATGTTAAGACTTAAGACAAACAGTTTAGGCTCATTAGCTTAGTTGAGGAGGTGTTTGGGATTGCATATTTGAAGTGCTTGTTGACTTGTTTGGTTATATTTTGACAGAAATTAGCACATGTGGTGGTGAAGTGCTTATAAGCCAATGCCCAATGCCATAAACATGAGTGAAAGTATATGCAATCCCAGACACCCTATAAAGCTGTTTCAATAAGCTGTTTTTCTACCAACTTTAAAAAGGTTCAATTTAGTTGACAGAAGCGGTTAAGACTTATCAAAAATTCTATTGCCTGCATTCTGTTTGACACTTAATAAGCTAATGAACTATGCTCATAAACAAGCGTAAGATGTTTAAATACATCGATGTGAACAATAAGTAGAGCTAGTTAGACTTATATGAGGTATCAAGTGATAAGTAGATATATACTTGTCGAAGCAAAGCCAATTAGACTAAGTGCATAGATATATATCGGTCACAACAACACATTCCAAAGTAGATTAAACAGTGTCTGCTAAACCATCATCACTAAGAAAAAAAACAAGGAAATTAACTACTCATTATGGCATGCAAAATGTAAAACGACAGTCACATGATGGAGTAAGAGCAGATCCCCTCATAACTAGCAAAAGTGTTATAGCAAAACATTAAGAAAAAACAAGGAAATTAACCACTGATTATGGCATGGAAAACGGCATCACATGATGCAGCAAGAGCAGATCCCCACGGTATTAGCATTTGGTTTGTCGCGAGGTGGATATGACGGCACATAGGTGGCACGTGGCTGAGAATTGTCGTTATAGTTGTTGCCCTTGTTTTTTTTTTTTTTTTTTTTGGTAGTTGTTGCCCTTGTTATCATAATCTCCATAACCGCCTTGATAATGGTCACTCTTTTGATACATGTGTAGGTTGGAGGACATTCTCCACATTGCCACACTAGATGTGCTACTTTTCCTGCTTTTCGCAAACATTCCATAAGTGTGTTTGGTTTAGTTTAACCCGAAACATGTATATACCATTGAAATTATCAATCTTATTAGCTAGGGAAAATTACAATACTTAATAGTATAAAAGCAGAACAACCCAAAAAATAGTATAAAAACTTGAATCTCACGTGAGTGCCTCATTGTCCTTTCAAACGCGACTCTGGCTTCACATTCTCATCACGCCCATACAACAACACCTTAATACCATCAATCTCATCCTCCTCATACACATACACCTTCATATCCAACCTCACTCCATATCATGCTTCGGACACTGTAAACCACCGTCATCACCGGAGATGACCGGAGAGCAGTGGCGAAGCTTGGATTTTGTAAGTGGGGGGTCGGGATCTAAATTTTTTTTTTCCTAAGGCTATATTTCAGGTATACCGAAATTTTTGGGGGGTCGAAACCGAATATACCGAAATTTTTCTACACGAAAACTATATACCCCCTACATCGCAAAAAAAATTTCGGGGGGTCGGGCGCCCCCCCGGCCCCTATGAAGCTTCGCCTCTGCCGGAGAGTATGAAAGTGGTTGGGGGTTAAGGAGTCTGGTCGTGAAGAAGGTGATTGTGATTAGTGTTAGTGCTCCGATCTGGTGTGTGTGTGTGCAAGAGGTTGTTGTGGTTGGTTTTGCCATTAGTGTTAGTGTGACTGTGAGTGAGTGTGTGTTTGTGTGTGGATTTGAGGAAGAAGGTGAATACGACGTCATATAAGTTGTACTGTTATACAAATTTACAGAAAGGTCATTCAAAATTCTTTTTTGAATCATTTAGTAACTCAGGCAGGTGATCGGTGTGATGCACTTTGTTGTAAAATAAATTAGTTGTTTGTTAGTGATAGACAGGCAGATTACATGATTGTCTATATCATGCTTATATGCTCAAAACTAGGGTGACAATTTGAGACGGGTTTAGGTTGGATTGACGGGTTGGAAAACTTCAGCTGAAACATGATATGCATAAGTAACTGGCTCATTCATATCAATTCTAATTCGTTTAACACAACAAATTTAGCTAATATTAAAATATTATTTTTTGACCCGTTTATGAGTACATGTACATGGGTAGAAATCGCCACCTCTACCTTACACCAGTAAATGACAGCAGAATTGGCAAATTTTTTGTTTATGTTTCAATTATGTGACGCAGTGAATGACATCAGAATTATTACATGCATATTTTGATTCAATCACTGTGTTATAGCTTCAGCAAGCTGCCAAGCTCTAAAGTATAGTGAAATTGTTATTATTTCTGTAGGCGATGTTGGTCAACTTGCTGTTGCTCGTGCATTTGGAGACCAGAGTCTTAAAGCACATCTAAGTTCAGGTTCATAAGACATGTACCTATCAATGCCTCAATAGAGCTTGTGATACTGGCAAGTGATGGCTTATGGAACGTTCGTTATTTACTCACTATTAAGTAAATATGGTATATATAGTACTTTAGAGAAGATATCACTTAATGGCCTTGGTAATCTGTGTTATTTTCTCATATCGGATGAACATTTATTTATTTATTTTCGTTCTTAATGCATTAAATAAATAATTTGTATGTTTATATCTTATTTTCCTTAACTTAATTTTTTCAACAATATTCATAAGGCTCGCCCGCCCATTCGGGCGGGCCAAGTAACTAGTTGATTTATATATTAAAAACATGTCACTTAGAGTGGTGTTGTTGAAGGCGAGAATGGTGGCAGCACTTGTGGTGGAGGTTGCGATGGTGAAAGCCAATGTTTTTTAGATCCAGATTGAGATGATGTTCGAGTATTAATATAAGAAGTAACTTAGCACTTAAGCAAACTGTATTTTGTGAAAAGGATTTCCAATCGCATTTTAAGCAAATTATGATAACAAAGTTCCACAATCTCATGTCACAAACAGGGTAACTCTGTTCTAAGTTCTGTTTCATATACTTTAGCACTTGTAGTCAGGGATGAAACTCATGAAATTCATCTAATATTTAGATTCATATAATATTCAGACCTGAATCAGTTTGAGTTGGTTTAAGGTGTCTTATAAGAATCTCATTTACTGATAAGCAACAATTACCAACATAGTTATTTTATGTTTAGTATTACTAATCAATTTAAAAAAGTAAGAGCATTATCACACTAACATTGAGCATATCACTCATATGCTAGGACTTTAGTAGTATATTGATAAAGCTGAAAACAAGTCACTACTATTGAGTGTGTGAAACAGACCCCGGAACCAGGTACAAGTTTGGTGGAAGAACATGTGGTCACTGTTATGGCAATGTAGCAAACAAGAACCACAGCTTCCATTGATGAAGATGGATGTCATACGAGCTGGAAAAAAACCTAATGGTCATGAATAACATGTTCTTTTATGTTTGTAAAAGTTTCCCTCCACACATACAAGTGATTGATTGTAGAGACTACAGTGTGCTGACTTAAGAGAATTTCCAGTGACTTTTATATTAGTGATTGAGTAACTAAAAAATCAGTATTCAGATTTCTAAGATGCATTGGAGGCTTATTTCATGTGCCTCGTAATCATGAGTAAAACACAGCTACAATAGCTAGCTTCACACTACACTTAGATGTCAACCGTAATAGCATTTACATTTGAGGCATGATGCCTTATCGTAAAGATTCATATTTATTTTAGCTAGCCATGATACCTTAACATCATCAGGTATGTTGCAAATCTATGTGAAACATGTTTATCGAACACGTTCCATGCATCATATAGCTATACAGTTTATAATATGAACATGTGGAGATGTCGTATATCACACAACGAGGGGAAACGGCCACCCATGGTGTTAGTGACAATTTTATTAGTAAAGGGGACTTAAAAACCCCTACCAAATACAAGTGAAGCATGAAATTACAATACTATATACCAATCAACAAGTAGACGAAGAAAACATAAAAAACATATACCACTATGCACGCACAACCCTTCGCCATTTTGCTATGAACACCACCACCTTTACGTATGCCCAATCTTTCAAGCTATCATGCAACTGGAAAAAAGTATGTCTCCCACGACGGTTAAGAAGCAAAGCGCTACAAACTATCCAAAATCCAGTAGCAAACCCACTAGCACCACCAATATAAAACCATCGTTCTATCCCTTCCTCGTCTCCTTGACTCTTACCAACAGTGTGTGGTTCTTCTAATTCTTCATCTCCAGGGCATTTTTTCAGCAGGGGACGTCCACATAGCCCTGCATTTCCTATGTACCTTGAAGGGTCAAAGGTTTGGAGTTGAGTGCAAGATGGAATCCTCCCAGACAAGTTGTTATGCGACACGTCAAGATAATTTAAAAAATTCATCTGAGACATGCTTGATGGCAACTGCCCTGAGAAATTGTTTTTGGATAAATCCAAAGTTTCAAGTTCTTTCATTTGACCAATTTGTCTTGGAATCTCTCCAAGTAGAGCGTTCTTTGACAAATTTAGTGCAACCAGTTGATAAAGATTGGTAAGCTCACACGGGATTTGTCCTGTTAAATGGTTGCTCGACAGGTCAATGCTCTTCAAGGATTCTAGATTTTTGCTGAATTCACGTACCTTTCCTTGCCACTGGATTATCACATGGTCAAAATAATCATAACTAGAGTCGTAGCCGTATCCTAGATGAATGTGCCTTATGTCCAATGAATTCACTGTGATGAGATCTCTCCCTTTGAGAGAAAAATAATCTAGAACCATGGCAGTGATATTATTGATGCACGAGGGGATGGTTCCATTGAGGTTGTTCATTGACAAGTCTAGAAGTTGAAGATTTACTAGATGGCATACTTGTAGAGGGATGGTTCCATAGAAGTTGTTTGATGCTAGGCTAAGAATGTACAAACGTGACAGGTTTTCCCCAATCCAAACAGGCACATTACCAGAAAACTTGTTGGCCCCCAAATTCAGAGAGGTTAAATTCTTGCAATGTTTTAAGGATGAAGGCAATTCTCCAAAAAAGTTGTTGTTGTATAAATACAATGCTTCAAGCTTGATCAAAGACTTAACAGATGCAGGAATTCTACCAGATAGATTATTGTTTGCTAGATTAAGAACCACCAGCTCTTTTAAATGCCAAAAACAGTCTGGAATTTGTCCTGTGAATGAGTTGTCTGAGATATCAAGAAATGATAAATCGCCATCTACAATTTGGCACAGAAATGAGATTTTCCCAGATAATTTGTTTTTGGAAAGATCTAACACTAACAAATTGGAAGGAATGTTCAGAATAGCGCCACTTATGTTGTTGAAAGATAGATCCAAATAGCTCAACTGAGAAGACTGCCACTGGTTCCGATACTCCATAGAAACTGTGTCTGAAATGCTATTTTTGGAAAGATCAAGATGCTCAAGAATTTTCAATTTTTGTATCCATTTGGGGAAACGTGGCCCTACCTTGTTAGAGCTGAAATCAAGATACTGCATACTCTGAGAAAGGTTTGACACGTCAGCAATTAGAGGAACTCCTTCGAGTGAGTTGTTTGAAAGATCTATATACCAAAGATTTGATTTTCCAATGTTTTCAGAGATAGCACCTCTAAGAGAATTGGAAGATAGATCTAGTTCAGCAAGCAAGGGTAGTTGCCACAGTTTGTCACTTATAGTTCCATCGAACTGATTTGAAGATAGGTTCAAGGAATAGAGGGATGAAAAGTGTTGGATCACATCAGACAATGTAGCTGATGTGCATCCTGACAAGCTGTTCAAAAAATCTGAAAGTTCCCCATCAAACTTGTTACCAGAGAGAGAAAGATCTCTAAGCTTATTGCCAGTTAATTGGGACAACCAATGATGCATAGATGAGTTGAGATTGTTGTTATCGAGATGCAACTGTTCAATAGATGAAGAAGAGTTGACAGATGAAGAATATGGATGCATGACTTGTGAGAGGTCACATCCATCTAAATATAAATATGTTAGGTTTTGGAGACCTATAATAACATTTACCCAGTTATTTGCTTTGGCCAGAGAAGTTCCTTCCATTATAAGGTATGTTAAAGAAGATAGAGAAGACAACCAATCTAAGTTTTCAGCTCTACAACTACTTCCGAGGGAATCTAGATCAAGGACTTGCAAATTGGTGAGGTTTCCAAATTCTGAAGGAATGGTTCCATAGAAAGAGTTGACTGAAAGGTCAAGGTATGTCAATTTGGTCAAGGAAACAATGGACATAGGAATGGTTCCAGTAAACTGATTCCCACCAAGTACAAGGGTTGTTAATTTGGTCAACGAACGAATGGAATCGGGAATTGTGCCATTAAACTGATTGTAACCAAGGTTAAGATATGTTAACTGGGTCATGTTACCAATGGATTTAGGAATGGATCCAGTAAACTGATTGTAACCAAGGTTAAGATATGTTAACTGGGTCATGTTACCAATGGATTTAGGAATGGATCCACTAAACTGATTGTAACCAAGGTCAAGATAAGTTAAATGAGTCATGTTACCAATGGATTTAGGAATGGATCCAGTAAACTGATTGTAACCAAGGTCAAGATAAGTTAAACGAGTCATGGAGCATATGAACTTGAAAATGGTTCCATGAATAGAACTGCGAGGAAGGTTAAGAATATTCAAATATGTTAAGTTAATCAACGAATGGCTAATCTCACCTTCAAGACCACCATAACCATCAGATGCGAGTTGAAGCTCTTTGACATGACCTGTGACGTTGTCACACACGACTCCACCCCATTGACAACAATCATCTTCTTCTTCGGGTCTCCAGTCAATGAGCACGCCAAATGGGTCTTGAAGGTGAGCTTTGAAATCAAGAAGAGCTTGTCTCTCCTTATCGATACACTTGTGAACAACTCCTCCTGCTGCTCCAACCAGTTGTTGGCCAAAGAAAGACAAGTGACAAAAGAAGCAAAATATGAGTATGCATAAAGTAAAAGTAAATATTTTCTCTCATTATGTGTGTTTTAAGAAAATTGTATTGATGTGTTTTTATCTGATAATGAACATATACCTCGATGCAGCTTTATATAGACTTTGATATCAAAGAATTGAACTAGATGGATATAAATTTGTGTGGAGCACATAACACTTGGAATAAACATCATGGAATAAATTTGAAGTCCCAAATTAGACGTTCAAAGACTCTCAAGTCTTTGTAATTTGTAGTTATTCAATGTATCTTTTGGTCCTGAAACAAAGAATTGAACTAGATGGATATAAATTGTGTGGACCAGACAAAACATAGAAAAAAAAATTAAACAATAAACTTCAGTATGACTTTTTGGTCCTGAAATTAAATGTAAATCCAAAGAAATGGAACCAAATAAATCAGGCTGATGGAAAATACAGTCAGCAACTCTTGTGAAAGTAGAAATATGTAAAAATAGGTTGGATGGATAAAAAAATAAATAAATGCAGATTTGTAACTGTAAATGTAAATCCAAAGAAGAGAGATTTACACAATTATTAGCTTAAAGTAGTGTCTTCATTGAAAAAATTATTCATACTTGGTTCTTCTTATATTGCTTATAAGGTTGCATAAATCTTTAGTCTTCTCATGACCACAACATGTTTGATGAAATGCCTCAAGTAAATTTTAGCAACATTAAGTTTACAAGTTTTCCTTTTATAAGAAGAATGTGATTTCAAGAAAATAGAATAGACCGGACAAAATAGAATAGACTGGATTAGCGAGATCCGTTTTAATCAGGTAAATTAGTTAGTCATTTGAATTTTTAGTGCATTTGATTAACTATTTAAGCCAATACAAGTTGTTTAGATTCAAGATGAATGATTATGTTTTGTGGTTGCTGTGGACATCGTTTAGGTTTGCATACAAGCTATAAGTTCATTTTGTTTTGACATGAAAATTGGACCGGCCCAGTTCTTACATACTCAGCTTGGCTCATATTATATACGAGGTGGGCGGCTCATATTATATACAAGGTGAGCGCCGGTCCGCCGCATTGCAGCGGGGCGTCGTTTTATCCGCAACCTTTTTCTAGCGGGAGGAGATATCGATTGTGTGCTCATGTACTCCTATGAGTAATTCAAAAAGTGATACAGGCAAAGAATATACAACTTGAAATCAAATGCACAACTTTGAATAAATAGTTGAGTCGTCAATTCTTATTTCATCTTCTTAAAACAACATTGCAACTAATCCAGTGAATCTTATCATGCAAGTTACTGAGATAATTTAGGTGAATCATGTAAGTAAACAAAGTCTCAAAAAAGAAAGCAAAAAATATAGATATAACAGGCTAGCATTCACCTTATGTACATATCAACAATAGTCACTTGCATCCAAATTTTAAGAGTAATTCATGCAAACCCAACTTACTGTTGCTGCTACTTCTTATGTAGCCTTTCACGCAGCCTAATTTCCAGAGGCATTCTTTGTTAATTCATTCGTAGGTATATACAGTAGTTCCCAATATTTTCAGTCCCATTTATTCTTTTTCCAGTATTAGTATTTTTTTCTGTTAGCAAGAGTTGCTCTATGGTTGTTCTCTGCATCTGTTACAACATGGGTGCTGGCCGTTGATAACTTTACAGGTACCTACAAAACATATATCATCGATTAATAACTTCATTGTACATATGGGTGTAAAACATATATCATCAGTTGTTTTTTGTTGGAGTGTTGATATGTTAAATAACCCCTAAATAGCAAATAAACAGCAACTTTTGTTGCAGTTAATCCTAAACTGGTTACTAATCTTAAATGGTAACCGTAATCAGAGTCATTATACCTAGTAAAAAGTTATCATTTGCGACCTGAACCACAATAATCAAATAATCATTCTCAAATGCCTCACGGAACTTTATACAATCAAAATGATATGAAGCGAGACTAAAGTATTATATCTGTTCTTTGACTGTTATTGGGGTAAGAACACATTTTTAAGAAATGTTGGTTATGCCTTATAAAGCAGCTAGGCAGATTCCGAAACATAGAGATACAGAACATATAGCCATATAGAGTTGATCAAAAGCTATCAAAGTGAACCAACTCTTGACTATGAGTATTGTGTAAAGTTTTGTATATCAGTAATTTAAAGTCTTTGCAATCCCTAGATACAGCCACGGTCACGACTTAGTCCGGTCATCGTTCTAAATCTACTCTAAAAACTTGAAGGAAGACAAAAAAAGGTTTTTGTATGAGAACTTACCTGCACACTGTGAAGTTCAAGAGTTGACAATACTGTTAGCATCTTTTCAGCTGTCGACATCCACCCATGAAATCCTGCAAAGTCCTGTTTCAACAGAAAAAACATGTAAATTTGAGGTGGCAAGTTGGGCGGGTTGACAGGTCGAGTAACCAACCAAACATGTGACTTTGGTATGGATCAAGCCAAGTTTGAATTTTACAACTTCTATAAATAAGCAGTGTTAGATGATCGTAAAAGTTGATTTATTTCAAAAGTTCTCCTAAAAGGGTAGTGGGTCAAGAGGACCAAGCGGATTGTACGCCACAACTTCAAACCATTTTGACCCGTTTTCAAAATATTACTTCTAATTCAAGATCCTGACATCGAATCGAATTTATCTTCCTCTAGATGAAGACACAGTAAAGGTATACAACATGGTTTACCTCTTTCGGAAGGTTGTCACTCGAATATTGGGACAAACTTAACCATTGGCTTGGTATTCGTATCCCTGCCATCATGGAATGACCATATGATTATCTTTGTATCTCAACCATTTGTTTCGCAATCAGTCCGTTCCATTGCAATCAACATAAAAGTCCTAATTCATGGTCCAAATCTTCTTTAAAAGTCCTAATTCGCAATCACCATCACCGATTGTTAATCAACGGTTACCGTAACAGCTTCAATGTTCTCTTCATCTACCAAATTCATGGTCCAAATCTTCTTTAGAATTGTTTTGTACTGTTTTTGTGCAGTGGAAGAAGGTTCGGGAGATAACCGCCTCTCGATTCTTCTGGCTTCTTCAGTTCTTCATGTTATCAAATTAGCGTTTGCTAAATGGGCCGAACATAAGACTGGGTCACTGGGCATATAACAGGCCGTGTAAAAAAAAGAAGCCACGGTGGTTACTGTTCATCGAACGACGTCGTATTGGATGTCATTTAATATATATAGTAATTTGGTAACTAACAATACATGCTTTGGCGCAATTAAATCGTTGAACATATATTTTATACTTTAGTTTAAATACATAATGATAATCTATACTTAGTTGAAAATACATATCAGAAGACTCTTTGCATAAAGCTACTTCAAAGTATTGTATTTTGGATAATCAATAGAAACTGATTGATGCAATATGTCTAGTCAATTTGAAGTAGATGGTCCCAAATTTTTATTTTACTTTTTCGTTGTTCAAAATTCCAAAAATATATTTCTCCTGTTTTGTGGAAAATGATGAAGAAAAGTGAACAATCCCAATATTAGACGTTAGAAGACTTAAAAGTCTTTAAAATTTGTAGTTATTAGACATCTTTTTCTATCTCGTGATACTTTTCCCCTCAGTACGTGTGATATAAATCAAAGGCAAGCTAATGGGCCCAAATGCTAAACCAAAAACCAAGACTAAAAGATGAAGACTTTAAGTAGTCTTGAAAACTTAAAACAAAACATAATTAGTTCTTGAGCAAGAGCCCCAAAACTCACGTAAAGGAAAAAAGTACAACTCGAGTTAAATTCAATCATCATCAAACACTTTATCAAAATTTTGGACAACAACAACAACAATGCGCAACCCAAATAATCAGCAAAAAGTGTTGGCAACCCTTTGGAGAAAAAATGTCCGCATATTTATAGAGAGAAAAGGCAATTTTGAAAAAGCAGGTTAAGACTTGCTTTCGGTAACATTTAGTAAACGCAATCCCAGATGCCTCCTAAGGGCTGCAAAAGTAAAATTCATGCTTAAAGTGATTAATAAAACAGACAGTGCCTTTTGAATAAATCAGAAAAGCAGTTGGGAATAATGGAACTCCCAGACAAATTATCTATCTATCTCATTATTGCGTTTTGGAATAGCAAATAACTAGCTTTTAGGGAATGTTTGTGATTGCGTATTATAGCTCTATCAACGCTTTAACCAGCATAAGCCATCTTCAAACTGATTATTCAGAACTACTTATTTCACTCTCAAATAATGCTTCAATAAGCAATCCCACACACCCTAAAAACTGCTTATCTATAATGTCAAAACACAATAAGCATATAACAAGTTTGAACCAACCACCCCTGGTTATCTAATTCTAATAACCCCAACAAAAGCTAACTTTCATCATCCTCAAGCAATCAAAATTCACCAACAGAATGATATGAGCTCAAGTTAGGTTGGCACGTGCGAACACATGCTCGAGTAACAGATATTCCCGCCCAAACCAAGACTTTATAAACCAACATTTCACTTCACTTTCATTTAGTTAATCATTTGTGTAAACTCTTCTCTCTTAATCTCCTGTAACAAACTATAACTCATTGTAACAGATTTCCTGTACAATCCGCCATTGAAAATAGTATAATACAATTCTGCTTCGATAATCTTTTTCTCATTGCTTCATTATCCTACTTAGTTTTAATCCATTAACGGATCTTATGTGATCCCTAGTGGTGTGTATCACAGAATTACAAACAACCCTTAGATAAAGTGTACAACTTTCTTATTTTATTCATTATCATCTAATAAGGTGTTTGTTTCGGCTAATATAGCGGGCTTACGGCGTATTTGGTTTTCGGATTATGTTTCATAAGCTCATTTTTTTGTGGCTTATTTTGAAACTTTTTGGCTTATATAACTACTATGTCATAATAAGCTTATATAAGCCGAAAAGTTTCAAAATAAGCCACAAAAAGTGAGCTAACGAAACATAAGCCCAAAACCAAATAAGCCATAAGCCGGCTATATAAGCCGAAACAAACAACATAACAATATAAGCCAAAATGAGATAAGCTCATAAGCCATAAAATAAGCTAAAACCAACACATCCCTTAAAAACCCCATAACCCATTTAAGTAACAAAACCAAATATCACAAACAAAACATAAAAACACAAAAAGATTCAATCTTTATCAAACATAAACATAAAAAAGATTCAATTTTTATAAAGATTATAATATAAAAAGTAAACCTTTTTAAGACGAATAGCACGAATAGCATCTCTATCTGAAGTAGAAGAAGTTGCATTATTCTCATCTTTGGGTGACCTTCTCCCCCTGCCGCCACCCTGTTTTGGCGGCACAGTGGCGGCGCGTGAGGATGAACAGAAGCGCGTGAAGGTGACTGGGAGATGGGTTTTGTAAGAGAGTGGGGATAAGTGGAAGAGATGACGGAGTGGTCTTGATGACCATACTTTTAAGGCCTCCATTGTTGGGGTTTCAAGTTGTTATCTGAACTGAGTCTGATGGTTTTGTTGGGTTGAACATAATCAAGAATGTTGAAGATGTAGGGGTGTTTTTGTAATTTTAGTTTTTGTGAGGGAATATTGTGTAAATTGTAGTATAAGATTATTATTATTATTATTTTATTTTTTTAACTTTAAATATTTTTGTTCGTATGATACAAGACAAATGAATAGATTAAATTTTTAAATATATTTTCATTTGTATAATTTTTATTAAGTACTATTATATAACACAAACAAATATATTTAAAGTCAAAATTGAGGGAAAAAGACTTCAAAAATTCACAGTAGACACTTAAAAAATATATTTAAGCTTTATATAGACTTCGATAATAAAGAATTGAACTAGATGGATATAAATTTGTGTGGAGCACATAACACTTGGAATAAAGATCATGGAATAAATTTGAAGTCCCACACTAGACGACCAAAGACTCTCAAGTCTTTGCAATTTGTACTTATTCTGTGATGTAAAATACAGTCAGCAACTCTTGTGAAAGAGAGATTTGCGCAATTATGAGCTTAAAGTAGTGTCTTCATGGAAAAATTTATTCGTACATGGTTCTTCTTTTATTGCTTATAAGGCTGCATAAATCTTTAGTTTTCTCATGACCCACAACATGTTTGATGAAATGACTCAACCAAATTTTAGCAACGTTAAGTTTACAAATTTTCCTTTTATAAGAAGAATGTGATTTCAAGAGTAATCTGCATAGGTAATTTAGTTGGTCATTTGAATTTCTACTGCATTTGAAACTATTTAAGCCAATACAAGTTGTTTAGATTCAAGATGAATGATTATGTTTTGTGTTTGCTGTGGACGTGGTTAAGGTTTGCATACAAGTTATAAATTCTTTTTGTTTGACTTGAAAATTGGACCGGCCGTTCTTACATGCTTAGCTTGGCTCATATTATATATTTGGATGCTTTGGCGCAATTAAATCGTTGAACATCTATTTTATACTTTAGTTTAAATACATAATGATAATCTAGTTATATTATTTCATTGCAATACTTAGTTGAAAATACATATCAGAAGACTCTTTGCATTAAGCTACTTCAAAGTCTCGTATTTTGGATAATCGATAGAAATTGATTGATGCAAATATGTCTAGTCATCTTGAAGTAGATGGTCCCAAATTTTTGTTTTACTTTCTCGTTGTTCAAAAATCCATAAATAAATTTGTCCTGTTTTGTGGAAAATGATGAAGAAAAGTGAACTATCCCAATATTAGACGTTAGAAGACTTAAAAGTCTTTAAAATTTGTAGTTATTAGACATCTTTTTCTATCTCGTGATACTTTTCCCCTCAGTACGTGTGATATAAATCAAAGGCAAGCTAATGGGCCCAAATGCTAAACCAAAACCAAGACTAAAAGATGAAGACTTTAAGTAGTCTTGAAAACTTAAAACAAAACATAATTAGTTCTTGAGCAAGAGCCCCAAAACTCACGTAAAGGAAAAAAGTACAACTCGAGTTAAATTCAATCATCATCAAACACTTGATCAAAATTTTGGACAACAACAACAATGCGCAACCCAAATAATCAGCAAAAAGTGTTGGCAACCCTTTGGAGAAAAAATGTCCGCGTATTTATAGAGAGAAAAGGCAATTTTGAAAAAGCAGGTAAGACTTGCTTTGAAAAAATGGTTCGATTTTTATAAAACAAAGTTTTAGTTTTTACGGTAAGTTTTATCAAAACAATTCTAAAAGGTGTATATGTTGTTTTCTCGAGGCACTCTTGCGATTTAATAATATTTTTTTGAATATTTTAAATTAGTATGCATTTTGAAACTCTATTGATTTAATAATATCGTTTTCGGACGATTTTTGTGGGCTGACCGAACCGGTGGTGACTCCAGTTCCCAGTTGAACCCGTTGGTCCGGTCCGTATTTTAAAACCATATGTACCATTAACTTGTTTTTACATATAAATTGTATGAAGCTTTGTGTGTTTTATTATGTTGTACAATATGCATAATAACAAGTATTCTTCATATTAGGGGTGCTTTAAAAATAACATTTATTAGGTAATTATTGTTGTAGACGTTTTTTTTCCTTACATTAAATTACTTTGTATTTTCTTTTTATATTTAAAAAAAAAAAAAAAAAAAAACTTGTCTACAAAAAGTGCTATAAAGAGTTGCAACCAATGCTATTATAGATGTACTTATTAAAATTTGCCATTATAAGTAAGTGTTGAATCTTAATTTTTTAAGCCTTCCATTTTAAGAATGTCCCAAATGCTTTATAAAGTAGTATAGATAGTAACAAGATATATATAACGTGATGTAAACACCAATCTAGAATATACGGTGTTAGGAAATCGTATTTGGATTCATCAAAATATCCAACAAATATTAAGTTTAAATGATAAAATTATTGTAACTCAAAATTGATACAATGAAATGATGAAGCCTCCACGTCATTTTCATGCCATTAGCACAACAATTTGCTTGACTTTACTACAAGGTTGGAGACTTAGATTTTTGAATATCGAATATTCAATAATGTATCAAATATTTTTTATTATTGATTTATATATTAAAAACATCTCTCTTAGAGTGGTGGTGTTGAAGGCGAGACTGGTGGCAATACTTGTGGTGGAGGTTGCAATGGTTAATGCCAGTGTTTCTTAGATCCAGATTGAGCTGATGTGAGTATTAATAATAAAAGTACATAATATTCAGTCCTGAATCAGTTTGAGTTGGTTTAAAGCCGTTAAGGTGTCTTGGAGGAATCTCATTTAGAATAAAGCAACAATTACCAACATACTTATTTCATGTTTATTACTAATCAGTGTAAAAAATAAGAGCATTTTCACAACATCGAGCATATTAACCATTGATTGAGCCACTACTATTGAGTGTGCGAAACAGAGCCCGAAATAGGGTACACTAATGAAGAAGGATTCTACAGGAGCTGTAAACAAATCTCACAATCTTTTAAGTTAGAAAATTAGTCCCTCAAAGTTACCTCACTTAGTGAAAGACATATATTAATTTGAGATTGTTTTTATTAAATATGTTAAGCTATATAATAGCATTAATACTTATGAGTTAAATTCAGATAATACTTTCAAAAATTATTATTAATGAAAAATAAAATGGTAAAAACTAATCTAGAAATAAAATTCAACCTATCAAACTTATTCTATATATGTATTTTTATCTGTTATGCATTTAAAATAATGCAAAAATAGAAAGTATTACAGTACTGTACTCATGTTGATCGTATATAGTAAGATTTTCAGTTGTAAACTTTTAATAAAAATAGATAAAATGTTCTTTTATGTTTGTCAAAGTTTGTTGATGTTCATTTGCTTAACATCATCAAGTATGTTGCAGTTCTATGTTAGGGATTTTATGGAACACCTTTCGTCCATAATATTATATGCTTTTTACTCAACTAAGTCATATCATTATTCTTCAACTTTAGGTTGAGATTATAATAAAATATAATGCTATTCACTACTTAATTACTAGTACAAAATAAAGAATCGATCAATAACTTCTCAAGATACAAAAAGATAAAACATTATACTTTAAGCTAGGTTGCACGGACACGGACACGGTGTCCGACACGGACACGGACACGGACACGGACACGGCGATACGGCAAAATCTAAAAATATAGGACACGACACGGCGTGGACACGGAACATGTATTTGTATGTAAATCAACGGATCTATTACTATAGACCTGAATACTATAAGAGTCCATTGAAGTATTAAACTGACTTCCCCTGAGTAGCAATTCGACATTATCGCTAGTTTATAATTCGATGCATAGTTTAATGTATGAGTTTTTCAGATGTCACACTTAACCAAAGAGTTGAACTAATGGAAAGCATGTCCTGCTATATCTTGTGTGGTGTGCAAGAAACAAAACTGATCATCTACAAGCCTTTCTTTCTCACAGTAAAGCTGATATTATAAGTAAATATATCAGTATTCAGTATTATGACAAAAAAGAGTCATAGAAAACCATAGCATAGGTGAGGAAATCAAGTTTACTCAATAATCTAAATGCTTCTATGAGGGTCAAATACAACGCATTCCTATTTGCGATCTTTCAGTTGTTAAGATCCACTTCAGGAGATGATTAATGGGCATTTGGCATCGTGTTTGGAAAGCGGTTATCTAATTACTATGGTTCGAGTCAAATAATCCAATTTGAAAAATACTTATTTCAAAAGTAGATGCAATGAAACTGATTCTGATTATTTAAGTTTCATTTTAAATCAAAATCCTTAAATAATCAGAATACATCAAACACTTAAACTTCTGATTATCACAGCTTCAAGCATGAGAAGCACGTCCAGTTATGTAAACACTATCCCTACCAATTACGCAGCATGATGGTGATTAAGTTTAGAGACAAGCAACTAAATTTTTATGTGTGAAAACGGAAAAAAAGATGTTATGTACCTGAATTGTTCCAGAATCATCCCTCAAAGTCAAGAAAGCAAGTTTTCCAAAAGCCCTACGTGCAACAATTCTTCCTGATATTGATACTTGGTCATTCTCATCGTTCGACTCTTCACCATTGCTGAGATGCTTATAAATATCTTGCAATTGATTAGCGGTATGAGTTCTATCCCACTTGTAGGCATATGGTTCAAGTCCTTTGCTCCTTAATTCTTCTACCTATAAACAAATCCATTACTTTTACCAGTAATAAATTAACTAGATGTCTACATCGACACTCACCATAGAACTCTGCTTATACGTTCAAAAAGCCAAAAGATGGAACTACATTAAACTTTGAGTGGGTGTTTAGACTTTAGAGTTAGGTTTTGGGATTGATTATCTAACTGATATGTTTGAAAAACACAAATAATCAGCAAAATTTTTTGGCAAACCATTAAAAATGGGATTATATGCATATTCTTATAAAGAAAGGCAATTCTTGCAAAAGGAGGTTGTTAATTTCTGTTCCAGAGTGCTGTTTTGCAAACGCAATCTCAAACATCTCTTTAAAAAGTGCTGAAAAAAGTAAAAATGATGAATCAGGGGGTGTTCTGCACTGCATGTTGCTAGTGATTATTTGATTGTTGTGGTTGAAGTCACAAATAATCAGTCCTGATTGCTTATTAAACAGACTTATGCTCTTGCAGAAAGTTGTAATAACGAACTCCCAGACTGATTATCTTATTATTGTGTTCGTAGTTAGTACCATAACAGTACATTTAAGGGGGTGGTTAGGATTGCTTATTAAAGCTACGTAACCACATACGCAGTTTGAAACGATAAACTCCCAAACTGATTATTCAATCTTATTACTCTCCTGTAATCAGATAGTAAGTAATTTGGATAAGCAATCCCAAACACCCTCAAAACTGCTTATATTAGTATCAAAACTCAATAAGCATACAATCATAAGCAATCGCAAACTCCCCCTTAATGTATTCTTATAGTGAAACTAATACGAATGATCTTATTACACTCTTTAAGAATCATTTACATGTAAGTACTTATATAACTCCCCCAAGATATGCATATCAGACAACTAATAAGTAATAACGAAGTATCACACTTTCTTAACTAATCATCCTCAAACTAACAAAAAACGCATCACCAATTTGCTAATTAAGCCAGATATCAACAACCAAAGCATAAAACATAAAAAGATTCAAATGTTACTTAAGATAGACTGAATATCTGATTATTCAGTTGCCGAATCCTTAGAGGGCGTTTGGGATTGCTAACTAAGGCTGCATATCTGCTTCTTGCATTGGGAAACAATAAATAAGCAGTTTTAAGAATGTTCGGAATTTCTTATCCAAAGTTCCGAACTTTACGGTGACACTAGCAGTTTTAAATAATTAGGTTATGAGTTACTTATTCCAAACTGCTTATCAAAGTGTGTATTTTGGATTCCATATTTAAAACGCTTATCAACCTAAAAGTAAGCAGATTATTTTTTTAATTGCTTATCTTATGGTTTTTGTTGGATAAGGTGGTTTCCTTTTGGCCGATATGGGGTTTGAACCCACTGCCACACATATTCAAGGTTGGCGTGGTCACTTCTCACACATTAGTCACAAACTTTTTGCCACTAGGCCAACCCTGAGTGGTTTTTATCTTATAGCTAAACAAGCAAACAAAAAGACTAACTAAGGGGGTGTTTGTTTCGGCTAATATAGCGGGCTTACGGCGTATTTGGTTTTGGGCTTATGTTTTATAAGCTCACTTTTTGTTGCTTATTTTGACAATTTTCAGCTTCATTATATAAGCAGAAAAGTTTCAAAATAAGCAACAAAAAGTGAGCTAACGAAACATAAGCCCGAAAACCAAATAAGCCATAAGCCGGTTATATAAGCCAAAACAAACACCATAACAATATAAGCCGAAATGAGATAAGCTCATAAGCCATAAAATAAGCTAAAACCAACATCCCTTAAAAAACCCATAACCCATTTAAGTAACAAAACCAAATATCACAAACAAAACATAAAAACACAAAAGATTCAATCTTTATAAAACATAAAAAAATATTCAATTTTTATAAAGATTATTATATAAAAAATTAAACCTTTTTAAGACGAATGGCATCTCTATCAGAAGTGGAAGAACTTGCATTATTCTCATCTTTGGGTGACCTCCTTCCACTGCCACCACCTTGTTTTGGCGGCACAGTGGCGGCGCGTGAGGATGAACAGAAGCGCGTGAAGGTGACTGGGAGATGGGTTTTGTAAGTGAGTGGAGATAAGTGGAAGAGGTGACGGAGTGGTCTTGATGACCATACTTTTAAGGCCTCCATTCTTCTTGTTATCGGAACTGAAAAGTCTGTGTTTTGATGGATAACCAGAAAGGAGGGTTGAAGATGTAAGGGTGTTTTTGTAAATTTAGTTTTGAAGGGTGAATGATGTAAATTGTATCTTAGGAACTTTTGTTCCCTCTCTCTTGATTCTTTGAAATTTATAGTACTTGTCACTTTTTATTGGAGTTATGCTATATTTACAAAAGTACCACAAATAAACATCGGCATGTTTTGATTGGGTTAATCAAAGAGAAGATGAAGAAATTATTTTAAAAGCCACAAATCAAAACATGTCACTTCATTTTTGTGGTGTTTCTTTGTGGTTCTTTTGTGGATGTTTAGGGTGGTGTGCACCATCGTTAGCGTCTGACTATATAACAATTAACTTTTTGAATTTCGGTTATTATGTGTATGGATTGATGTATTTCTGAGTATCGAATCAAGTATTTGTGAATACCGATACACAAAATAACTAAAATTCAAAAAGTTAATTGTTAAATAGTGTGATCCTAACAACGGTAAACACACACACACACACACAAAAAAAAAAGTAAAATACATTTTTAGACAATAAGCCGTTAATAATTTGTTACTCGAAGTTGTCTTCATTTTGATATTCAGAGAGTTTTGTAATATTATTGTGTCTTTCTCTTAGCAAGCTTTTCATCTAAAACGTTAATTATGGCACGTGTCTTAATTTTGTGAGTAAAAGGATGAGTCGAAATAAAAGGATAAAATATCATTTTCTATACAGAAAAACTTTGTTCTTGAATATGATTGAAAATAGCATGAACCTCAATCTTTTTTCAAGATTTTCAGATCGTTTAATTACTAGGCAAATCCTCCGAGGTATGTATTGTGTAGGACCTGGACCGCAAAATATATGCAATCTTATATATTTGGGGACCAAAATCCACTTCAAACAAAAAATACTAACAATATATGATTCTACGTTATGCATATATTTGTTTAAACTGAAGCTCGATTGTCAAACATTAAGCTTTTTTTCAATACTTAATATTATATATCAATCTGATATTATAGTTCCGGTATAGACCGAAATTCCGTTATCATTCATTTCTGACTGGTAATAAATACTCGAACTTTGCAATATTTGATTGATTACAATTCTATAAATTCCATTTACTATAAACGCTCCCAGAGAAGTCATTAGATGTATCTTTCCTACCATACGCTAAAATTTGTCCCTTTTTAAAGCATTTACCCCGCTGATTAATTATTGGGCCAAACATTAGTAACAATGAGTTCTTACTTTATGCTATTAATTATTGGCCTATTGGGCCTGACATAACAACAAAAGATCACTCCACCAAAAAAAATAAAATAAAAAAATTAATGGTATTTGGCGGAACCATCTCAAGTCCGTGTACCTTTTTGGTACCGAGCCCCCCACCCAACAAGGAAGGCATATCCTGGTAAATTACCTAGGCAACACTGACTGACCAAGTTGGAGTCCGGATTCGAACCCCCGCCTTTAAGCTTTGACTTGGTCAACTGCGCGCTTTTGCGGTAGTTGGTGGCCAACTCCCTTAAGGCAGCTGGTTCACTCCACCAAATTCCAAACCAAAAAAACAAAATGAAGCCTAGTCAAAGTCAAACACCCATGAACACCAATGCCGGAACAAGCAACAGAGACATCAGCAGCAAAAGCAAGCCACAGTTCAGACCAGCCATTGATGATTCCAAACCCCTTCTTCAAGATCCGGTACCCCTTTTATTTATTTCTTTAAATAACCCATGTTTTAGTTAGTAATATAAAAACAAATTATCCTATGTTTTATATAATAATGTTTTGTTTTTTGTAGATGATAAGATCAGACCCCATTGAGACAGAAGAAGCTGTTATCCGCTTGCCTCGTTTCCCTCCAACTAATTCAACATTTAAATGACTTTGTATTTGAAACCTGGGTCAACCGGGGACCGGTTTTTTGCTTCTTTAAGATCCGGATTGCTCCTGCGGTTTATTGTTGACCCTGTTTGATAAATCCTCCCGGTCATGCCTTTGTATGTTTGATATTTAGTCTTATAACATGTTTTATTCATGCGTGGTGTGAAATTATGTCAAATATATCGATTACTTTTTTAAAATGCACGTGGTCTCAAATTTTTTGCTTACGATTTTTCTGTACTTTTTTGGTCTTGGATCCGCTACTGTTATGTTAAGACGTGAATGGACTTTGTTACATGTTAAGATAGGATGCTGGAGGACGATTTTACTTTTTTGCGTGGTTAAGGTGTTACGCGAATAAGCATCTTTTTTGGATCGAATAAACCAAAAAACCGGATCAATTGGACCAACCGAACCGGATCGGACGTATTTTGGTCCGATCCTCATTTCACCTTTTTCCCCATATTCGGTCCTCGGTCCGATCCGGTTATAACAATTCGCATTTTCAGATTACTATTCATTTTTACTATTCACTTTTTACTATTCACTTTCACTATTCATTTCCCAAAATTTGATTTTTATTTCATATTCTTGTGTGATAAATCATTTCCATGGCAAAATAAAAGTTTGACAATCATCAGATCATTTTCGCGAAAGTTATTAAGGAACTACACGTTTATGTTTAACCGTCGTTTGAAAATTCTACGCACAACGAAAACCAACCGCGTTAATTTTCCCCACATCAGAAAAATGTTTAGTACTCTCATGATTAATTAGAGAATTAATCATGACTGAGAAAAATGTGACCAAATAAACCTCGGCCGTGAGAAACAGGAAATTTACGTTTTAAGCACTTTTACTTAGCCTATACCTGCACCGCGTTTCTAAGACGATTTGAGTTTTCACATTATTTGGATAAGTCAACATATTTTTCCCTCCTCCATTGACCAAAAATCATTCATTGATTTTATAAATCGTTCATTGATTTTTAGGCTTCCGGTTTTACGTCTAAAAGACATTAAATACCAACCGACACTAGACTGAGCCCAGTCTAGACATTATAAGTCATTTTAATTCATTTCTATCCTATTAGAAAAGTAACATATTACTTTTCTCAATTTTACATATTATTCGTACATTTTACGTATTACGCGTTTTAGACCCGTGTTTCCAGTTTTAGCAGGGTTTTACCACCCCAATGGAACCTACCACTCATTTTATATTTTATTATGGAGTATATTGACATGTTTAACCATACTTTCAAGTTTCACATTTTTTACGATACCCGGTTTTACGTTTTGAGGCTTAATCATTTACGGTTAGCATTTCCCGGAGTCAAAACTAACCATATAACTAGCAAATCTCATCCAAAACCTAGTCACCTCCCTTCTCATCCTCCAAACCGACTTAGGGGGGGGGAGTCACCATGTGTGGTTAAATCCTAACCATTGATCTCTAGGATGGTTACAAGTGTCTAAAAACTAACCATGGTTAACTAGTTTTCTCATCCTATAAATAGCCAACTAAACACATAGAAAAACTTGCACCACACCTTCTTATAACCTTCAAGTCCTAAAACCTAAGGCACTTTTCTTATATTTGATAAGAAAGTTAACTAGTTATTGAAAGAAAACTAGTGTTTGATCTTCAATCTTAGAAATTTTCTAAGAAAAGTTGTTATAACTTTAAAGTCTCCAAAAAGACGTAGTTATAATCTTCAAATAGCTTCGGACTTTCAAGAAGGCGTCGTTATAATCTTCAAATAACCTCGGTTTATCAAAGATTGCTCAATCAAAGTCCTAATCCTTGTTCTTGACTTCCTTTCTTTTAGAAAGCCTCAAGTTGTAAGAAACCCTAGCATACTTTCTTGCTCAATATCATTTTCATGCTTATTATATTTCATTCTTACTATATATTGTCTTGTTATTATGTTCATGATGTATAAAATTTGGTAAAACAAGTTATGGCCATAAGAAGTTAGCGAAACCAAAACGCCGAAACTGCCGATACCTACTATTTTGCATTCTGCCATTTTGAAAGTCACCCTTCTGGTCCGATTCATCAAAAAGTTAAAACACGAAAGTTGTCCGGAACGACGTTTTCGTTCAGGAACAAAGAAGCTCGAGCCCTGAAAACGCTTTACGAGTGATATTTTTCTTCAAATTCTTAACAGCCTATTTTTAATACCCAAGTTACTATATTATGGTTATGATTTAATAAAACCAAGAGGTCTAATGACCTAAAGCCAAGACCACAACCATGGCTAAAGCCAAGGTTGAGTCTCAAGACCATGGAACAATGACCAAGGTCCCGGCGAAGCCATGGCCGAAGACCATATAAATTTTACCAAGGCGAAAACATGAAATATAGAGTTAGTTGTAACATAACCATTCAATTTGGATCTACTCCATCAAAAAGAATCATGAGATACAAGTTATAAGAAACTTACCCTAATAACAATCTTCATGTAAAAGTAAACTTTCCTAAGTTTATTCAAATATTGGACATGTAACTTTTCGGATCAAAACTTATATATTTGTTATCAAATACTACAATAGTAGGGAGCCTCATGTGAGGAGTTCATTAAGTAAGCCGTCGAGATGAGTTGTGGATTTACAAATTAAAGTGTCCTGGCTCCTCGAACGTTTACTCCATGACTTCTGAATTATGTCGACCCGAACGGTAGTAAGAGATACACAACTTATACATGTTTCATAAACCATTTATATTCAAAGACTTATACTATATACTAAGTACTACATCATGAACATTATGCAAGGCATATATAGGCAATTCTTCGTATTCTTAGACGTTACTCCAAATCTAAGTCGCAACGTTCTATTATAGGCTGCTCTTAGAGACTTTCACGATTCGACTACCACATTGATTTCACATCACTTAAGCTTAAGGTGAGTCATAGCCCCTACTCTTTTCATACTTGTTTTAACTCTTTGGGGGAGATACATGCTTAAACTACTTGCTTTCTCTTTTACTAAAGACAGTTTTACTCATATGCTACACTATACTTTTATACTCTTAAACATGATGTGTAGTTTTATTACGATATGTGCCTTAATGTGTTAAACCTATTCTATGCGCTATATTCTTTAACCACTGTTTAACTCCTGGATGGAGCCGATGGAGAGGTATTGATAGTACTATCGGGCTGACGCCCCCACCATTGCCATATATTCCTGGCCTTGGGTGAATATAATCCAGCTTTGAAGCATTTGTGCTTATTCTTGTCATGAGGTTCAGTAGGCAGTGATACTCTACATTTAAGCGTGCATATATCGTATACACATATATTGAAATCATGCTATACTTTAGCAGTGGGTTGTGAACACACAGGTTGCAAGTGTTGTTATGAGCGGGACTTGCAACTGAGTGGATTCACGATGCCTTTGCTGTGCGAATATTCTTTAAAGACTTTTCACTGTTTTGAAACAAACTCTATGAACTCACCAACCATTGTGTTGACACTTTAGCATGTTTGTCTCAGGTCTGTAAGATGATAAGCTGTTGCATGGAGCATAGAGTCGCTTGGCATGTTTTGAAGACTTATGCTTTTATCTTTACCATTCGATATGTTTTAAAACACTTATGTATTGTATTAATGGAACTCATGTTTGTAACTCGGAATTTATTAATCGAATGGTAACTTTTCAAAACGTCTCATTTAGAGGTCGTTTTCTATATCTTGTGCTTTGTATTATGAAGTAGCACCCCATTGACACAGTCTTCCGCTGCGGTATTTTGGGGGTGTTACAGATTGGTATCAGAGCCTTGGTTATAGGGAACTAGGTTGCATTTAGTGCCTAGACTATAACTGCTATATACGTTAAGACTCTTCTCTTTATTTGCCTTACACACACTTCATGCGCGTATGCTGATTTCTAATTGTTTGTTTAGGAGAAACCCCAGACGATAGTCAAGTCATCAAAAATGTAGAACTGAGTAATAATTATTTATTTAACTTGATCTTGTGACAGTTCTTGTTTGATAAGACATAAGATTAAGTTAAATAAAGGTTATTAGTTTTCTGTACAGATTTGATGATTTGCCTTATACTTACCTTATATAATCCTAATACCTAAAAGAGATTCATATGTCCTGATACGACACTCAAACCTTTCTACAAGCGCGACTAGTCCTTTTCGTCATATCACCTTCTCCAGATACCCACACTACGTTACCCCTTCACAACTTAAGAGTAAATGATAGAAAGTCTACCCAATTATGTAGTATCAATCATTGAGTTATGTGTGCCTGGTAATATGTATACGTGTGAAAGGAAGCAATTATAATTGTGGTGGCCAACATAATTATAAATGCATCACGACTCACGTAGACATATGTGACCATGCTTACATAAATCAATGTTGGCTCAGATTGACAATTTAAGACTAAGTAGTCTAGGAACATCACCTCATGTCTGACGTCGACAAAATGTCCTTCCTTGTAGATATCATGGCACTAAGGAGAGTAACTTGTAGCACTAGCCGAGGTGGTGCAACACCAAGGGGTGGAAGAACTGGTGGACGTGGAGGCAGGGGAGCTGCTCACGACACTAGTAATCCTAGTAACGATGGTGGAAGAACTGGTGGACGTGGAGGTAGAGGAGATGCTCACGACACTAGTAACCCTAGTAATGATGGTGGAAATCCTGATTTCTCCGCCATTGTTGCCCAACAACTGCAAAACCTACTTCCCACTATAGTCACACAAGTTGGCAATCACATGAACAATTCGGGAAACGACGGAAGCCTAAATGACGCTACAAATGATGGGGGAAGGAATGGTAATAACAACAACAACAACAACAACAACAACAACAATAGGACTGGATGTACGTATAAGGAATTTACAGCATGCAAGCCAATTGAGTTTAATGGTAAAGGAGGTGCATTGGCATATACACGATGGGCCGAGAAGATGGAGTCCGTGATCGACATCAGTAACTGTGCAATCCACCAGAGAGTGAAATATGCTGCATGCTTACTATCAGAGAAGGCATTGACATGGTGGAACACGCAGATTCAAGCAAGGGGTAGAGAAGCAGCTGTAGGCATGACATGGGACGACTTTAAGGGATTACTGAAGGAAGAATACTGCCCGGGTAATGAAATGCAAAAACTAGAGGATGAGTTTTGGCATCACTCTATGGTAGGGGCTGGTCATGCAACCTACACCGATCGGTTTCATGAACTAGCTAAACTAGTTCCTCATCTGGTTACCCCTGAATCCAAAAGGATTGAGAGGTACATCTATGGCCTTGTCCCTGAGATTCGTGGGACAGTGAAAACAACCGAACCTCCCACAATTCAGAGTGCTATATTGAGAGCAGGGACCCTAACAGATGAGATGGTTAGGAATGGAGCTTTGAAGAATAGTGATAAAAGGAAGGGAGCAGGTGAATCAGGTGAGCAAATGGGTACAATGGTTGATAATAAGAGAGCAAGAGGATTTGCGGCAACAGTTTCTGATCAGAGAAAGTATGAGGGTCCACATCCTAAGTGTACTAAATGTGCTTATCATCATCAGAGGTCTGAGCCCTGCCGAGTGTGTACAAAGTGCAAACAATTGGGTCATTTTGCAAATAAGTGTAGAACATCGATGAATACAGGCAATATAGGAAACAACCAAAAGACATGTTATGAGTGCAACAGCCCAAACCATTTCCGATATAATTGTCCTAGGTTGAATGGGGCACAGAGACAAGTGCTAGATAACCCGACTTTAGCAGTAATGCTTGAAGAAAATAACCCTAACCGTGGATGCAATGTTAGTCCACCTCGGGGTCGAGCATACTATTTGGGTGCTAAGGAAGCCCGCAATGCGTAACGGGTACGTACCTTATCCTACCATATTATTCTATTCTAGTTCAAAATCTAGCTTTATTATGCCGCAATTAAGATAAGAGACCTAGACACACTAAACTTCGGGACGAAGTTTCCTTAAGGGGTAGAGACTGTAACAATTCGCATTTTCAGATTACTAGTCATTTTTACTATTCACTTTCACTATTCATTTCCCGAAATTTGATTTTTATTTCATATTCTTGTGTGATAAATCATTTCCATGGCAAAATAAAAGTTTGACACTCATCAGATCATTTTCGCGAAAGTTATTAAGGAACTACATGTTTATGTTTAACCGTCGTTTGAAAATTCTACGCACAACGAAAACCAACCGCGTTAATTTTCCCCACATCAGAAAAATGTTTAGTACTCTCATGATTAATTAGAGAATTAATCATGACTGAGAAAAATGTGACCAAATAAACCTCGGCCGTGAGAAACAGGAAATTTACGTTTTAAGCACTTTTACTTAGCCGTAACCTTAGCCTATACCTGCACCGCGTTTCTAAGACGATTTGAGTTTTCACATTATTTGGATAAGTCAACATATTTTTCCCTCCTCCATTGACCAAAAATCATTCATTGATTTTATAAATCGTTCATTGATTTTTAGGCTTCCGGTTTTACGTCTAAAAGACATTAAATACCAACCGACACTAGACTGAGCCCAGTCTAGACATTATAAGTCATTTTAATTCATTTCTATCATATTAGAAAAGTAACATATTACTTTTCTCAATTTTACATATTATTCGTACATTTTACGTATTACGCATTTTAGACCCGTGTTTCCAGTTTTAGCAGGGTTTTACCACCCCAATGGAACCTACCACTCATTTTATATTTTATTATGGAGTATATTGACATGTTTAACCATACTTTCAAGTTTCACATTTTTTACGATACCCGGTTTTACGTTTTGAGGCTTAATCATTTACGGTTAGCATTTCCCGGAGTCAAAACTAACCATATAACTAGCAAATCTCATCCAAAACCTAGTCACTTCCCTTCTCATCCTCCAAACCGACTTAGGGGGGGGGGGAGTCACCATGTGTGGTTGAATCCTAACCATTGATCTCTAGGATGGTTACAAGTGTCTAAAAACTAACCATGGTTAACTAGTTTTCTCATCCTATAAATAGCCAACTAAACACATAGAAAAACTTGCACCACACCTTCTTATAACCTTCAAGTCCTAAAACCTAAGGCACTTTTCTTATATTTCATAAGAAAGTTAACTAGTTTTTGAAAGAAAACTAGTGTTTGATCTTCAATCTTGGAAATTTTCTAAGAAAAGTTGTTATAACTTTAAAGTCTCCAAAAAGACGTAGTTATAATCTTCAAATAGCTTCGGACTTTCAAGAAGGCATCGTTATAATCTTCAAATAACCTCGGTTTATCAAAGATTGCTCAATCAAAGTCCTAATCCTTGTTCTTGACTTCCTTTCTTTTAGAAAGCCTCAAGTTGTAAGAAACCCTAGCATACTTTCTTGCTCAATATCATTTTCATGCTTATTATATTTCATTCTTACTATATATTGTCTTGTTATTATGTTCATGATGTATAAAATTTGGTAAAACAAGTTATGGCCATAAGAAGTTAGCGAAACCAAAACGCCGAAACTGCCGATACCTACTATTTTGCATTCTGCCATTTTGAAAGTCACCCTTCTGGTCCGATTCATCAAAAAGTTAAAACACGAAAGTTGTCCGGAACGACGTTTTCATTCAGGAACAAAGAAGCTCGAGCCCTGAAAACGCTTTACGAGTGATATTTTTCTTCAAATTCTTAACAGCCTATTTTTAATACCCAAGTTACTATATTATGGTTATGATTTAATAAAACCAAGAGGTCTAATGACCTAAAGCCAAGACCACAACCATGGCTAAAGCCAAGGTTGAGTCTCAAGACCATGGAACAATGACCAAGGTCCCGGCGAAGCCATGGCCGAAGACCATATAAATTTTACCAAGGCGAAAACATGAAATATAGAGTTAGTTGTAACATAACCATTCAATTTGGATCTACTCCATCAAAAAGAATCATGAGATACAAGTTATAAGAAACTTACCCTAATAACAATCTTCATGTAAAAGTAAACTTTCCTAAGTTTATTCAAATATTGGACATGTAACTTTTCGGATCAAAACTTATATATTTGTTATCAAATACTACAATAGTAGGGAGCCTCATGTGAGGAGTTCATTAAGTAAGCCGTCGAGATGAGTTGTGGATTTACAAATTAAAGTGTCCTGGCTCCTCGAACGTTTACTCCATGACTTCTGAATTATGTCGACCCGAACGGTAGTAAGAGATACACAACTTATACATGTTTCATAAACCATTTATATTCAAAGACTTATACTATATACTAAGTACTACATCATGAACATTATGCAAGGCATATATAGGCAATTCTTCGTATTCTTAGACGTTACTCCAAATCTAAGTCGCAACGTTCTATTATAGGCTGCTCTTAGAGACTTTCACGATTCGACTACCACATTGATTTCACATCACTTAAGCTTAAGGTGAGTCATAGCCCCTACTCTTTTCATACTTGTTTTAACTCTTTGGGGGAGATACATGCTTAAACTACTTGCTTTCTCTTTTACTAAAGACAGTTTTACTCATATGCTACACTATACTTTTATACTCTTAAACATGATGTGTAGTTTTATTACGATATGTGCCTTAATGTGTTAAACCTATTCTATGCGCTATATTCTTTAACCACTGTTTAACTCCTGGATGGAGCCGATGGAGAGGTATTGATAGTACTATCGGGCTGACGCCCCCACCATTGCCATATATTCCTGGCCTTGGGTGAATATAATCCAGCTTTGAAGCATTTGTGCTTATTCTTGTCATGAGGTTCAGTAGGCAGTGATACTCTACATTTAAGCGTGCATATATCGTATACACATATATTGAAATCATGCTATACTTTAGCAGTGGGTTGTGAACACACAGGTTGCAAGTGTTGTTATGAGCGGGACTTGCAACTGAGTGGATTCACGATGCCTTTGCTGTGCGAATATTCTTTAAAGACTTTTCACTGTTTTGAAACAAACTCTATGAACTCACCAACCATTGTGTTGACACTTTAGCATGTTTGTCTCAGGTCTGTAAGATGATAAGCTGTTGCATGGAGCATAGAGTCGCTTGGCATGTTTTGAAGACTTATGCTTTTATCTTTACCATTCGATATGTTTTAAAACACTTATGTATTGTATTAATGGAACTCATGTTTGTAACTCGGAATTTATTAATCGAATGGTAACTTTTCAAAACGTCTCATTTAGAGGTCGTTTTCTATATCTTGTGCTTTGTATTATGAAGTAGCACCCCATTGACACAGTCTTCCGCTGCGGTATTTTGGGGGTGTTACAGATTGGTATCAGAGCCTTGGTTATAGGGAACTAGGTTGCATTTAGTGCCTAGACTATAACTGCTATATACGTTAAGACTCTTCTCTTTATTTGCCTTACACACACTTCATGCGCGTATGCTGATTTCTAATTGTTTGTTTAGGAGAAACCCCAGACGATAGTCAAGTCATCAAAAATGTAGAACTGAGTAATAATTATTTATTTAACTTGATCTTGTGACAGTTCTTGTTTGATAAGACATAAGATTAAGTTAAATAAAGGTTATTAGTTTTCTGTACAGATTTGATGATTTGCCTTATACTTACCTTATATAATCCTAATACCTAAAAGAGATTCATATGTCCTGATACGACACTCAAACCTTTCTACAAGCGCGACTAGTCCTTTTCGTCATATCACCTTCTCCAGATACCCACACTACGTTACCCCTTCACAACTTAAGAGCAAATGATAGAAAGTCTACCCAATTATGTAGTATCAATCATTGAGTTATGTGTGCCTGGTAATATGTATACGTGTGAAAGGAAGCAATTATAATTGTGGTGGCCAACATAATTATAAATGCATCACGACTCACGTAGACATATGTGACCATGCTTACATAAATCAATGTTGGCTCAGATTGACAATTTAAGACTAAGTAGCCTAGGAACATCACCTCATGTCTGACGTCGACAAAATGTCCTTCCTTGTAGATATCATGGCACTAAGGAGAGTAACTCGTAGCACTAGCCGAGGTGGTGCAACACCAAGGGGTGGAAGAACTGGTGGACGTGGAGGCAGGGGAGCTGCTCACGACACTAGTAATCCTAGTAACGATGGTGGAAGAACTGGTGGACGTGGAGGTAGAGGAGATGCTCACGACACTAGTAACCCTAGTAATGATGGTGGAAATCCTGATTTCTCCGCCATTGTTGCCCAACAACTGCAAAACCTACTTCCCACTATAGTCACACAAGTTGGCAATCACATGAACAATTCGGGAAACGACGGAAGCCTAAATGACGCTACAAATGATGGGGGAAGGAATGGTAATAACAACAACAACAACAACAACAACAACAACAATAGGACTGGATGTACGTATAAGGAATTTACAGCATGCAAGCCAATTGAGTTTAATGGTAAAGGAGGTGCATTGGCATATACACGATGGGCCGAGAAGATGGAGTCCGTGATCGACATCAGTAACTGTGCAATCCACCAGAGAGTGAAATATGCTGCATGCTTACTATCAGAGAAGGCATTGACATGGTGGAACACGCAGATTCAAGCAAGGGGTAGAGAAGCAGCTGTAGGCATGACATGGGACGACTTTAAGGGATTACTGAAGGAAGAATACTGCCCGGGTAATGAAATGCAAAAACTAGAGGATGAGTTTTGGCATCACTCTATGGTAGGGGCTGGTCATGCAACCTACACCGATCGGTTTCATGAACTAGCTAAACTAGTTCCTCATCTGGTTACCCCTGAATCCAAAAGGATTGAGAGGTACATCTATGGCCTTGTCCCTGAGATTCGTGGGACAGTGAAAACAACCGAACCTCCCACAATTCAGAGTGCAATATTGAGAGCAACAGAGACATCAACAACAACAAAAGCAAGCCACAGTTCAGACCAGCCATTGATGATTCAAAACCCCTTCTCCAAGATCCGGTACCCCTTTTTTTGCATTTCTTTAAATAACCCATGTTTTAGTTAGTAATATAAAAACAAGTTATCCTAAGTTTTAAAGTTTTTTTTGTTTTGTAGATAATAAGATCAGACCCCATTGAGACAGAAGAAGCTGTTATCCGGCTGCCTCGTTTTCCTCCCATTAATTCGACATTTAAATGACTTTGTATCTTTAAGAACCGGATTGAACCGGCGGTTTATTGTCGACCCTGTTTGATATATCTGGCCGGGTCATGCCTTTGTTTTAAAATACAAATATGTTTGGTATTTAGTCTTACATGTTTTATTGATGCGTGGTGTGAAATTATGTCAAATATATCGAGTTTTTTAAAATGTACATGGTCTCTAATTTTTTGGTTACAATTTATATGTACTTTTTATAAAATAAACATTATGAAGTCATTGGACTTTGTTACATGTTAAGATTTGCTGGATGGTGATTTTTTATTTTATTTTTTATTTTTTTATTTTATTTATTATTATTATTTTTTTTTTTTGCGTAATTGAGGTGTGAATAAGCATGAGTGTTTGAGATTACATGGTAAGACTTAAAACAAACAGTTTAGGCTCATTAGCTTAGTTGAGGAGGTGTTTGGGATTGCATATTTGCAGTGCTTGTTGACTTGTTTGGTTATAGTTTGACAGAAATTAGCACATGTGGAGGTGAAGTGTTTATAAGCCAATGCAATAAACATGAGTGAAAGTATATGCAATCCCAGACACCCTATAATGTTGTTTCAATAAGCTGTTTTTCTACCAACTTTAAAAAGGTTCAATTTAGTTGACAGAAGCTGTTAAGCCTTATCTAAATTCTATTGCCTGCATTGTGTTTGACACTTAGTAAGCTAACGAACTATCCTCATAAACAAGCGTAAGATGTTTAAATACATTGATCTGATTATGAGGTATTGCTTAGACAACTAATAAGTTAATATATACTTGTTGAAACAAAGCCAATTAGACTAAGTACATAGATATATTTCAATCACAACGACACATTCCAAGTAAGAAAAAAAAAAAAAAAAACAAGGAAATTAACTACTGATTATGGGATGTAAAACGACTGCACATAGGTAGCACATGGCTGAGAATTTTTGTTATAACCATTGCCCTTATTATCATACTCCATAACCGCCTAGATAATGGTCACTCTTTTGATACATGTAGGTTGGAGGACATTCTCCATATTGCCAATGCACTAGATGTGCTACTTTTTCTGCTTTTAGCAAACATTCCATTAGTGTGTTTGGTTCAGTTTAACCCGAAACATGTAATGTCCTATTATCCTCCACTCGGAAAGATTATTTTCTTTTAATATGACCAACGAAATTACCAATCTTATTAGTTAGGGAAAATTACAATAATTAATAGTATAAAAGCAGAACAACTTGAAAAATAAATTAGCTGTTTGTTAGTGACAGACATAGATTAGATGATTGTCTATATCATGCTTATATGCTTAAAACTAGGGTGACAATTTGAGCTGGGTTTAGGTTGGAATGACGGGTTGGAAAACTTCAGCTGAAACATGATATGCATAAATAACCGGGTCATTCGTATCAATTCTAATCCGTTTAACACAACATATTTAGCCATATTATTTATGTGAGTTAATGGGTTAAACGCATACATGTTGAACAGTTAAAGCGGGTTTCATGTTACACAAATTAAATGGGTTGGCAGGTTGAATGTGACTGTATTTGTTACGAACAGCATAAGTTGGTGTTTTTTGTTATTTTCTTCCTTGAATGTGACTGTATTTGTTACTTAAAGAGAAATACTATCTGTTCAAAAGTCTATATTACAAAAAAAAAAAAAAAAAAAAAAATGCATTTATTGAGCATTGACACCATGTTAACATGGATAAATTGGTCAAGTAATTTTATCTGCTCGAAGCTTCTTACCCCTGCCTAATACCTAAAGAGAAATATTATCGTGCTGCATGTAAGCTTAAACTTTATTTAGTCATATCATCTGCGTTTCGGTTTTACTTCTCAGGTAGATGGAGAAATACAACAAAAAGGCTCAACATTTAAGATCCCATAATTAATTAGTCACATTAGTTCTATGATGACACTTCTAGTTTGGTTCATATTTTCATTAAATATAAGAGACGTTATGGTTAACTGAAGCGTTAGATAAACCTAATGTTGTGAGGATTTCTGTTATATCTGTTAACATTTATAATTGGAATTGACGCATCATATGTAAAGTTAATAAGAAGTTTTTGACGGTATATGTGTAGAATGCAGGTCTCATAATGGTGTTAAATCGCTGCTATTGGTAAACCATGTATGAAAATACGAAATGCAAATTGTTCTACTGACAGAATTCTAATATATGTTTTTGTTAAAAAAATTATTTTGACACCCATGTATTAATTATTTTATTCTCAGCCAACTTTTTGGAATGATCCTGAGAGGGCGATAAGAAATGCATATTGTTCTACCGACAAATTTATCCTCGAGAATGCCATGCAATTCCTGGTGGCTCCAGTGCAGTTATAGCAATTGTCATCGATGGCAGAGATCTATGGGTGGCAAATATAGGAGATTCCAGAGCTGTTCTATGCGAGAGAGGATATGCCAGGCAACTTACAGTGGACCATGAACCACTTGAAGAATGGAGTAGGATTGAGAAACAAGGTGGATTTGTGACTAAACTTCCAGGTAAAACGCTTCCACAGAACTTCACTTTTCAAAAGATGTCACACTATGGTGTCACACGCGAGGTGGTAACATTGGTGGAACATGTTACATGTAAAAAACATGTCACTTTGGTAAATACGATTGACCTGGAACACTTTTTGTCCAAAACTTTACTTAAGAATATTTTTATGTCAAATATAGTATGTTATTACTAATATTAGTTGGTTCTTTCAATAAATGACGTTCAACCTTTCTTTTTTAGCTAATATTAAAAAATTACTTTTTGACCCGTTTATGAGTACATGTACATGGGTAGAAATCGCCACCTCTACCTTACACCAGTGAATGACAGCAGAATTGACAAATTTGTTGTTTATCTTCCAATTATGTGATGCAGTGAATGACAACAGAATTGTTACATGCATATTTTGATTGAGCCACTGTGTTATACCTTCAGCAAGCTCTAAAGTATAGTGAAACTGTTGGAGTAGTATTTGTGTAGGTGATGTTCCGCGAGTTAATTGTCAACTTGTTGTTGCTCGTGCATTTGGAGACCAGAGCCTTAAATCACATCTAATTAGTTCAGAACCTGGCATACGACATGTACCTATCAATGCCTCAATAGAGCTTGTGATACTGGCAAGTGATGGCTTATGGAAGGTTCGTTATTTAATCACTATCAAGTAAATACACAAAATCAACAACCAACGTTGTGTACAAAGAAGCTTTATTTTGTATATGAATCGACAACATATACCTTGTGCTTGCGGATAATTTAGTAACTTTTATTTTCTTATATCGGATGAACATTTATCTCTTTTCGTTCATAAAGCATGTAATATGTAATTTGGTATGTTTATAACTTCTTTTCCTAAACTTAATTTTTTTCAACCATATTCATAAGGCTCGCCCGTCAAGATCAATCGCTAATCCCAGAATCAAAACTAAACGCTAGACAGGAATAATAAACACAAACAAACACGCAAGAATAACTGGAATTATGCTCTCCAATTAACAGAAAAATAAGCTCAAAAAACTGAATCGTTTTTCACACATTACCACAGCTCGGTAATTGTGTATATATAGGTATTAGAACCGACTTTTCTAATCCTATTACAAGTCTAATACTAAACCGACTATTACTAGGATTGGACCCATAAGCTTGGAAGTCTGCTATACCCATGGGCTTGGGTCGTTAGTCAGACATTAGCCCAACATTCACCCCCCTAATTTCTGACTCGAGATAGTGAGGTCTTCAATTCCGAGTAGCTCTTGCATCTCCTTGAACTTAATCCTTGCGAGAGCTTTTGTCAGAATATCCGCACGCTGCAAATCACCTCTTACAAACTCAACTTGTACTTGGCCTCTCTCAACACACTCTCGGATAAAATGATAACGTGTGTTTATATGCTTGCTTCTCCCGTGAAAGACTGGATTTTTCATAAGTGCAATAGCCGATTTGTTGTCAACAAATAAGACCACCACTCTTTCTTCCATTCCGGTTATTTCACTCAACAATCCACGTAACCATATCCCTTGACACGCGGCTGAAGTTGCAGCCATGAACTCGGCTTCACAAGACGATAGAGCCACCGTGTTTTGCTTTTGTGAGCACCAAGTGATAGGTGATTTACCTAGATAAAATATGTACCTTAGACAACCAACTCGTCGTCTATAAAGAGTTGCATCAACTGGTTTTCCTTCCTTGTCCATGCTTAACTTCATTCCAGATTCTAATGGACATTGAGTAGAATTCGCTTCATGCATTCCAGCATCTTTTAAGATCTTCTTTGCATAGCTTACTTGACTTATTGAGATACTCAAATCCTCTTGCTTTACTTCAATGCCAAGATAATAGCTTAACTTTCCCAAATCACTCATATCGAACCTTTCTTGCATTTGTTTCTTGAATTCACCAATTTCGCCAAGCTTCGAACCGGTTACTAAGAGATCATCTCCTCTATCGGTCCTTAGGGTTATAACCTTCTTTCCCAACTTCTTCTCGACTAAAGCTTTGAACTTTTTGAAGTATTCAAATGCCTCTCCTTTTTCCTTCAAGGTAAAAGTCCACATAAAACGTGAGAAGTCATCAATAAGAACCGCCTTCTTGGTTTGTTTTCCTAACAGGCAAGATTCACACAACTTGTTCTCTTGATGAATTATTGGCAACTTTTCAACCATGCCCTTCCTTGCCATTAATTCCATCGTCTCGAAATTAATGTGACCCATCCTAGCATGCCATAACCAAGCATCATCTTCCATCTTTGCTTTGAGACACACCGGATTTCCAACTTGGAGCTTTATTTTGTAAAGTCTATTACTTGTTCTAGGAACCTTCATCAGAAGCTTGCCATCTGAGTCACGCATAGTAAGAAAATTACCTTTCATACGAATGTCACACCCGCCTTCGGTAACTTGCCCAAGACTAATTATGTTGCTTTTTAGCTCGGGTAGGTAATAGACTCCAGTGATCAACCGTTGCTCACCCGTTTTCCCTTCAATGATTATCGAACCCTTCCCTTTTATCTCGATGTAGGAATTATCACCAAACTTCACTCTGCCGGAGATATTCTCATTCAACTCCGAAAAATATTCTCGGATCCCCGTCATGTGATTACTTGCTCCATTATCCAAATACCAAGTGTCTTCCTCGTTTGGCTTAGTATTCAATTGATTTGGGATAATCTTTTCTTCATTCAAGAAAACTACTTCTTGAACCCTCTTCATCATAAAAAGTGTCGGGTCATCATCATCTTCCGCTTTCAAAAGGTTTGCTTCATGCTTTTTCTTTTGTTCACGGCGTTCGGGACAATTAGAAGCAAAGTGACCATATTCATCACATCTGAAGCATTGAATCTTTGAAAGGTCTCGACTTTTGTTCTTCTTTTGATCCGTATTGCTCCCGGAGTTGTTTTGGTTTCCACGGTTGTGGTTATTAGCTTGACCACTACCATCATCTTCGTTTTGACCTTTTCCGTTGCCACCAGAGAAGTTCCTTCCTCGACCTTTCTCAGCCTTGTTCTTATCATATCTTTCAGCCCTTCCGAACATCAACTTGCCTTGATCTTCAGAAGTGGTGTCAACACCCTTCATTCTTCCTTCAAAAGCTTTCAACCTTCCAATAGCTTCTTGAAAAGACATAGTATTCAAGTCCGCAAATTGTTCTATTGAGGCAACAATTGCAACATACCTATCCGGAACGGATGCAAGCAGCTTCTTAACAAGTTTCTTGTCTTCATAAACTGTTCCCAAGCTATTGACTTCAGTTACAATTTTGCCCAACCTAGCCGCAAAGTCATCGACTGATTCGTTGACTTTCATCTTTAAAGATTCGAATTCCGTCTCCAAGGTTTGCAACCTTGCTTCACGAACCCGATCAACACCCACATACCTGGTCTTTAAAGCTTCCCAGATTTCTTTGGCTGTGTTGAATTGTGAAACTTGAAAAACAAGTTCTTCTGGAATCGCCTGGAAAAGTAACGCCACTGCCATGTGATCTTGCTTATCAACGACTTGTGTTCCTTCCTTTGGTTCCAATGCATCGAGTATTCCATGGACTCGGAATACCGCTTTAACTCTTATTGCCCAGATGTTATAATTTGTGGCTGTTAATATCGGACATTGAAGAGCAAATTTAGTATGTTCAACCGGAGGTGGTTGACTTGACTCGCCTTGCACCATCCTTCTTGTACGCCTTTTGTAAGTTACAGGTGTCGATTGTTCTTCTTCCAGCCCTAGGTTCTAGGGGTGATTGATTTACTTCCTGCCCAAGTAAACCAAGACGAATTGTACCTGCTTAGTAACCTAGGTCGACTTCTTGCTTAGTGAACCTAGGTCGACTTCCAGCTTTTATAAGCCTTGATCGATTACCACCTTGATAACCCTTAGTCGATTACCAGCCTAGCACACCTGGTCGACTTCTTGCTTAGTAAACCTGTGGTCGATTACCAGCTTGTAAATCGATCACTCCTTGGTAAACCCTAGTCGACTTTTTATCCCTAACCTTGATCGACTTCTGCACCTTCCTTGTGTCCACTAACAAACACAGGAAACCCTTTGAAGAATCGAACCTGGTTTCTATTCCCTTCGAACCTAAGCTCTTGATACCAATTCAAGATCAATCGCTAATCCCAGAATCAAAACTAAACGCTAGACAGGAATAATAAACACAAACAAACACGCAAGAATAACTGGAATTATGCTCTCCAATTAACAGAAAAATAAGCTCAAAAAACTGAATCGTTTTTCACACATTACCACAGCTCGGTAATTGTGTATATATAGGTATTAGAACCGACTTTTCTAATCCTATTACAAGTCTAATACTAAACCGACTATTACTAGGATTGGACCCATAAGCTTGGAAGTCTGCTATACCCATGGGCTTGGGTCGTTAGTCAGACATTAGCCCAACAGCCCGCCCATTCGGGCGGGCCATGTAACTAGTTGATTTATATATTAAAAACATGTAACATGTTGAAGGCGAGACTCATGGCAGCACTTGTGGTGGAGGTTGCGATGGTGAAAGCCAATGTTTTTTAGATCCATATTGAGCTGATGTTCGAGGAGTATGGATCTAGTGAGAAGAATTATTGAAATGAGAAGAGAGAAAAAATTGTAGCCACATATTTTAAATAAGGAAAGAGAAATGATAAGAGATGCATCTATTATTTGTGGATGCATCTAATATTTGTGGTTATGGTTTCTTCTCATTCTTCTTATTTTAATTATATTTCTCATTTGATCCTAAGTCGATGTTCGAGTATTAAAATAAGAAGTAACTTAGCACTTAGCAAACTGTATTTAGTGAAATGGATTTCCAATTGCATTTTAAGCAAATTATGATGACAAAGTTCCACATTCTGATCTCACAAACAGGGTAACTCTGTTCTAAGTTCATCTAATATTTAGATTTATATAATATTCGGTCCTGAATCAGTTTGAGTTGGTTTTAAGGTGTCATATAAGAATCTCATTTACTGATAAGCAACAATTACCAACATATATATACTTATTTTCTGTTTAGTACTAATCAGTTTAAAAAATTAAGAGCATTGTCACACTAAACATCGAGCGTATTAATCATATGCTAAAACTTTAGTAGTATATTAATAAAGCTGAAAAAAAATAAGATCAAGTCACTACTACTGAGTGTGTGAAACAGACCCCGGAATCATGTACAAGTTTGGTGGAAGCAACATGTAGTCATTGTTATAGCAATGGAGCAAACAAGAACCACAGCTGCCACTAATGAAGATGGATTTCATACGAGCTGGTAACAAACCTCACGGTCATGAATAACATGTTCTTTTATGTTTGTTAAAGTTTGTATTTAGCTATCTTTGTAGAGACCATAGTGTTCTGACTTAAGAAATTTTCCAGTGACTTTTATATTAGTGATTAACAAAAAATATATCAGTATTCAGATATCTAAGGTGCATTGAAGGCTTATTTCATGTGACTCGTAATCATGACTAAAACACCGCTACATTAGCTAGCTTCACACTACACTTAGATGTCAACCGTAATAGCATTTGCTTATAAGGCATGATGCCTTATCGTAAAGATTCATAATTACTATAGCTAACCATGATACCTTGATCACATCAACTGGTATGTTGCAAATCTATGTAAAACATTTAAACGAACACATTCCATGCATCATATAGCTATACTGTTTATAATATGAACATGTGGAGATGTCGTATATCACACAACGTGGGGAAACGGCCACCCATGGTGTTAGCGGCAATTTTATTAATAAGAAGGACTTAAAAACCCTTGCCAAATACAAGTGAAGCATGAAATTACAATACTATATACCAAACATTAATAAGTAGATGAACAAAACATAAACATATACACCACTATGCACGTGCAACCATTCGCCATTTTGCTATGAACACCACCACCTTTACATACACCCAATCTTTCAAGCTATCATGCAACTGGAAAAAAGCATGTCTGGCATGGCGGTTAAGAAGTATAATGCTAAAAACTATCCAAAATCCAGTAGCAAAACCAGCGGCCCCTCCAATATAAAACCATCTCTGAAATTCATCTGTGACGTCACCATCACTCTTACCTTCATCAACTACAGGTGTTACTTCAAGTACTTTATCTCCGGGACAATATTTAGTCAGGGGAGGCCCACATAGTCCAGCATTTCCAATGTAACTTGAAGCTTCAAAGGTCTGGAGTTGAGTGCAAGATGGAATCCTCCCAGACAAGTTGTTATGTGACACGTCAAGATAATTTAAAAAATTCATCTGAGACATGCTTGATGGCAAATGCCCTGAGAAATTGTTTTTGGATAAATCCAAAGTTTCAAGTTCTTTCATTTGACCAAGTTGTCTTGGAATCTCTCCAAGTAGAGCGTTCTTTGACAAGTTTAGTGCAACCAGTTGAGAAAGATTGGTAAGTTCATACGGGATTTGTCCTGTTAAATGGTTGCTCGACAGGTCAATGCTCTTCAAGGATTCTAGATTTTTGCTGAATTCAAGTACCTTTCCTTGCCACTGGATAATAACATGGTCAAAATAATCAAAACTAGAGAAGTAACTATCTTGATTAATGTGCCTTATGCCCAATGAATTCAGTGTGACGAGATCTCTCCCTTTGAGAGAAAAAATATCTAGAACCATGGCAGTGAGATTATTGACACACGAGGGGATGGTTCCATTGAGGTTGTTCATTGACAAGTCTAGAAGTTGAAGATTTACTAGATGGCATAATTGTGAAGGGATGGTTCCATAGAAGTTGTTTGATGCTAGGCTAAGAACGTACAAACGTGATAGGTTTTCCCCAATCCAAACAGGCACATTACCAGAAAACTTGTTGGCCCGCAAATTCAGAAAGGTTAAATTCGTGCAATGTTTTAAGGATGAAGGCAATTCTCCAAAAAAGTTGTTGTTGTATAAATACAACGCTTCAAGATTGATCAAAGACTTGACAGATGCAGGAATTCTACCAGATAGATTATTGTTTGCTAGATTAAGAACCACCAGCTCTTTTAAATGCCATAAACAGTCTGGAATTTGTCCTGTGAATGAGTTGTCTGAGATATCAAGAAATGTTAAATTGCCATCTACAGTTTCGCACAAAAAGGAGATTTCCCCAGATAATTTGTTTTTGGAAAGATCTAACACTAACAAACTGGAAGGAATGTTCAGAATAGCGCCACTTATGTTGTTGAAAGAGAGATCCAAATAGCTCAAGTGAGAAGACTGCCACTGGTTCCGGTACTCCTTAGAAACTGTGTCTGAAATGCTATTTTTGGAAAGATCAAGATGCCGAAGATTTTTCAATTTTTGTATCCATTTGGGGAAACGAGGCCCTACCTTGTTAGAACTGAAATCAAGATACTGCATACTCTGATAAAGGTTTGACACGTCAGCAATTAGAGGAACTCCTTCGAGTGAGTTGTTTGAAAGATCTATATACAAAAGATTTGATGTTTCAATATTCTTAGAGATAGCACCTCTAAGAGAATTGGAAGATAGATCTAGATATTGAAGTGTGGGTAGTTGCCACAGTTTGTTACTAATAGTTCCATCGAACTGATTTGAAGATAGGTCCAATCTTTCTAGGGATGAAAAGTGTTGGATCACATCAGACAATGTAGCTGATGTGCATCCTGACAAGCTGTTCAAAAAATCTGAAAGTTCCCCATCAAACTTGTTACCAGAGAGAGAAAGACCTGTAAGCTTATTGCCAGTTAATGGGGACAACCAATGATGCATGGATGAGTTGAGATTGTTGTTATCGAGATAAAGGGAATGAATAGATGAAGAAGAATTGACAGATGGAGAATATGGATGCATGACTTGTGAGAGGTCACATCCATTTAAGCTTAAGTCTGATAGGTTTTGGAGACCTATAATAACATTTACCCAGTTATTTGCTTTGGCCAGAGAAGTTCCATCCATAACAAGGGATTTTAAAGAAGATAAAGGAGACAACCAATCTAAGTTTTCAGCTCTACAATTTCCGAGGGAATCTAGATGAAGGTATTCCAAATTGGTGAGGTTTCCAAATTCTGTAGGAATGGTTCCATAGAAAGAGTTGTTTGAAAGATAAAGGTCTGTCAATTGGGTCAAGGAACCAATGGATCTAGGAATAACTCCACTGAAATTATTCCCATGAAGGTCAAGATAAGTTAATTGGGTCATGTTACCAATGGACTCGGGAATGGTTCCAGTAAACTGATTCCCATAAAGAAAAAGGGTTGTTAATTTGGTCATGTTACCAATGGACTCGGGAATTGTGCCAGTAAACTGATTGTAACCAAGGTCAAGATATGTTAACTGGGTCATGTTACCAATGGATTTACGAATGGATCCACTAAACTGATTTTCACTTAGGTCAAGATAAGTTAAATGAGTCATGGAGCATATGTACATGAAAATGGTTCCGTGAAAAGAATTGAGACGAAGTTTAAGAATATTCAAATATGTTAAGTTAATCAACGAATGGCTAATCTCACCTTCAAGACCCCTATATTCGAGTTGAAGCTCTTTGACATGACCGGTGACGTTATCACACACGACTCCAAACCATTGACAACAATCATCTTCTTCAGGTTTCCATGCAGAGAGCCAGCCATCGGGGTCACGAAGGTGAGCTTTGAAATCAAGAAGAGCTTGTCTCTCCTTATCGATGCACTTAGGAACAACTCCTCCTGCTGCTCCAACCAGTTGTTGGCCAAAGGAAGTGGCAGTTGTGGTATCAAACAACAAAAAGACAAGTGACAAAATAAACAAAACATGAGTATGCATAAAGTAAAAGTAAATATTTTCTCTCATTATGTGTGTTTTAAGAAAATTGGTATTGATGTGTTTTTATCTGATAATGAACACATATACCTCTATGCACCTTTATATAGACTTCGAAATCAAAGAATTGAACTAGATGGATATAAATTGTGTGGACCAGACAAAACATGGAAAAAAAAATTAAGACAACCAAAGACTCTCAAGTCTTTGCAATTTGTAGTTATTCAGTATGACTTTTGGTCCTGAAATTAAATGTAAATCCAAAGAAATGGACCCAAATAAATCAGGCTGATGGAAAATACAGTCAGCAACTCTTGTGAAAGTAGAAATACTGCATTTGATTAACTATTTAAGCCAATACAAGTTGTTTAGATTCAAGATGAATGATTATGTTTTGTGGTTGCTGTGGACATCGTTTAGGTTTGCATACAAGTTATAAGTTCATTTTGTTTTGACATGAAAATTGGACCGGCCCAATTCTTACATACTCAGCTTGGCTCATATTATATACAAGGTGGGCGCCATTCCGCCGCGTTGCGGCGGGGCGTCGTTTTATCCGCAACCTTTTTCTAGCGGGAGGAGATATCGATTGTGTGCTCATGTACTCCTATGAGTAATTCAAAAAGTGATACAGGCAAAGAATATACAACTTGAAATCAAATGCACAACTTTGAATAAATAGTTGAGTCGTCAATTCTTATTTCATCTTCTTAAACAACATTGCAACTAATCCAGTGAATCTTATCATGCAAGTTACTGAGATAATTTAGGTGAATCATGCAAGTAAACAAAGTCTCAAAAAAGAAAGCAAAAAAGATAGATATAACAGGCTAGCATTCACCTCATGTACATATCAACAATAGTCACTTGCATCCAAATTTTAAGAGTAATTCATGCAAACCCAACTTACTGTTGCTGCTACTTCTTATGTAGCCTTTCATGCAGCCTAATTTCCAGAGGCATTCTTTGTTAATTCATTCGTAGGTATATACAGTAGTTCCCAATATTTTCAGTCGCATTTATTCTTTTTGCAGTATTAGTATTTTTTTTCTGTTAGCAAGAGTTGCTCTATGGTTGTTCTCTGCATCTGTTACAACATGGGTGCTGGCCGTTGACGCAATGCTTGCTGTCACTACAGACGTCGAGTACTGAAGGAACTTTACAGGTACCTACAAAACATATATCATCGATTAATAACTTCATTGTACATTTGGGTTTAAAACATATATCATCAGTTGTTTTTTGTTGGGGTGTTGATATGTTAAATAACCCCTAAATAGCAAATAAACAACAACTTTTGTTGCAGTTAATCCTAAACTGGTTACTAATCTTAAATGGTAACCGTAATCATAGTCATTATACCTAGTAAAAAGTTATCATTTGCGACCTGAACCACAATAATAAAATAATCATTCTCAAATGCCTCACGGAACTTTATACAATCAAAATGATATGAAGCGAGACTAAAGTATTATATCTGTTCTTTGACTCTTATTGGGGTAAGAACACATTTTTAAGAAATGTTGGTTATGCCTAATAAAGCAGCTAGGCAGATTCCGAAACATAGAGATACAAACATATAGCCATATAGAGTTGATCAAAAGCTATCAAATGTTGGTTATTGGGGCGTTGTTTTATGCTGTTGATCATTGCACAGGGTTAAGAGCATAACAATAAGGACCAAAATTGTAACAATTCACATTTTTCAGGATAATTACCATTCCCGGAAAATTTCACTATTCACTTTTACTATTCATTTTTCCCGAAACTTTCCCGAAAGTTGATTTTTATTTGATATTCTCGAGTGATAAATCATTTCCATGACAAATTAAAAGTTTGACATTCATAAGCTCATTTTCGTGAAAGTTATTAAGGAATTACACGTTTTAGGGTAAAACGTCAATCAGAAATTCTATGCACAACGAAATTCCACCCCGTCAGGTGACCCCACATCAGAAAAATGTTTGACACACTCATGATTTATTTGAGAATTAATCGTGACTGAGAAAAACATGACCAAAAACTTCCCAGCAGGTCACCCAAACCTGTACTAATCCCGCACGAGCACGCTTAACCGTTTGGGCGATTAACCGTTAGACCACAAAACGAGTTTCTAAGAAGATTTGAGTTTTCAACTTATTAGAAAAATTCAACATATTCTTTCCCTCCTCCATTGACCAAAAATGATCCCTTGATGTTATAAGTCATTTCGTGATTTTTAGGCTTACGGTTTGATGTCTAAAAGACATTTAATACCAACCGACACTAGACTGAGCCCAGTCTAGACATTATAAGTCATTTTAAATCATTTTTATAACATTAGAAAAGTAACATTTTACTTTTCTCAATTTTACGCAATATTCAGCATTTTACGCGAATTACGCGTTTTAGACCCGTGTTTCCAGTTTTTAGCAGGGTTTTACACCCAAATGGAACCTACCACTCATTTTATATTTTATTATGGAACTTATTGACATGTTTATCAATACTTTCAAATTCCATAATTTTACGACACCCGGTTTTACGTTTTGAGGCGTAACAACTTACGGTTTGCAGTTTTCGGAGTCAAAACACACTAGATATCTTGGATAATATCATCCAAAGTCCAACCCTTGTTCTCCAAGGTCTTGAAACCGCCACTAGGGGGGGGGGGCATTCACACTATGTGGCTCAATCTCATGCTAGGAGGCCTTAGATGAGAACATGTGTAGAACTTGGTGAACAAGTGTTGACTAGTCAAGGAAAGTAACCTCCTCATTGAGCTATAAAAGCCCCTCTCCCCCCCTTCTTGTGCCGTGCATCCCCAAACCCCATAACCATCCCATTCTTTGCTCATTTCCTTCCAATTTCTTGCAAAGTTCAAGTGATTCTTCAAGGTTGAAACCCTAGTTTCTTTTAGATAATCAAAACACTTCCATAACCTCATATACTTGGTGATTTCTCTTGAGTTTGAATCCACTCAAGTCACCTCAACCTTCATCATCCATCTTTCAAGATTACAAGAGTAGAAAGATTGCATGAAGTGAAATGGGTTGAAGCAAGTCTATCAATGTCCTATCCTTACATGTTAACTTCCTTTCATCTTTGAAAGCCAAAAGTTGTGAGCCAAACCCTAACTTGATTCTTGTTAAATAATCATGTTCATGTTATTTACATGTTATTCTTGCTATATTATGTCTTGTAGTATTGTCCATGATGTATAAAAGTGAGCAAAACAAGTTATTGTTATTGATTGTTACAACAAGTTACTAAAACAAGTAAACTAGTGACTTTCTTGGAAAACCACGACCAAAATGGTAAAAATATGATATTGGATCATTACATATTACAGTAGAGGACCTAACAAGGAAACCATAGCAATTTGAACCACCCAAAACGAGTATACGAGTCAAAAGTTACGCCCATTTGAAATTACCAAAGATTTCCGGCAAAACTGCCAAATAGCTTCCTGATCAAATTTGGGTTTTGAAAGTCCCACTTCTGGTCCGATTCATCAAAAAGTTAAAACACGAAAGTTGTCCGGAACGCCGTTTTCGTTCAGGAACAAAGAAGCTCGAGACCTAAAAACACTTTCCGAGTGATAAAATTCTTCAAATTCTAAACAGCCCATTTTTAGGCGAAAGTCACAAGATTATGGTTATACTTTGAAAGGAACAAGAGGTCTTATGACCTATAATCAAGACCACAACCATGGCTAGAGCCAAGGTTGTGTCTCATGACCTTGAAACAAGGACCAAAGGGCATGGCTAGGCCATGACGAAATGACCATACCAACTTTCATAGGCGTAAACATGAAACAAAGAGTTGACGAGAACTTGAACAAGCAATTTGGATCTACTCCATGTAAGGAACCATGAGAACATACAAGTATTTGTCATACAAGTTATAAGAAACTTACCCTAATAACAATCTTCATGTACAAATAAACTTTCCTAAGTTTATTCAACTATTGGACATGTAACTTTCGGATCCAAACTTATATCTATATATTTCATCAACTACTACAATAGTAGGGAGCCTCATGTGAGGAGTTCATTATGTAAGCCGTCGAGTTGAGTTGTGGATTTACGAGTTAAAGTGTCCTGGCTCCTCGAACGCTTACTAACATGACTTCTGAATTATGTCGGCCCGAACGGTAGTAAACGATATACAAAACATACATGTTTCATGAATCATTACTTTCAAAGACTTACAATATACATCATACCACATCATGGACTTAATGCAAGATATATATATATAGGCACTCCGTTATATTCTTTACTCCGATCCTAAGTCGCAACATTCTATTATAGGTTGCTCGTAGAAACCTTCGCGATTTGACCGTTACATTCATTACTTGCTATCTTACTTAAGGTGAGTTCATAGCCCCACTTTCGATTACTTAATTGTTTTACAAACCCTTGGGGGAAATACATGCTATTTATAACCGAGCACAATGTTTTTAAATTGTATGCTCACCTGATTGTTTTATTATCACTAAGTACCAGCCTTGCTAAACCGATATCCTTGATTATGAACCATTTAATCACTAGCAATAGTGAGCGCGAATATTAATAATAGGCCTATTGGGATTGACGAATCCCATTTGTATTGACTAAGTTCAAACAAATGCATTAATATTTGAGATTTAGGTATGTTAGCAAAGTACCTACCAGGATAAATCTGCCGATCGATATTGGTACACGTTAACGTTATGGTGTCATAAGCTTAGTGTATAATACATGTTCCGGGCGTATAATAACGTAGCCTACCTGTTTTGTTTTCCAAACATTGGTGTGAGCCTATAACTCACACTACCAACATATTGTGTTCAATCGATTTAACAAACTCTATGAATATCACTCAACCTTTGTGTTGACCTCTCAAGCATGTATTTCAGGTTCATGACGATCAAGGATGGCACGGAAGGACACGGATACACAAGAGGGCTATAAATTTTATTATCATTCAAAACTCATTTATTATACATCGTAAACATGGAACCAATTGGGACCTCATTTTGTAACCTCTGATATTTATACAATTTGAATGATAAATTTCTTAAAACGACTCAATTGGAGTTC
>JARVZY010001724.1:0-73344 GCA_030686995.1 Artemisia argyi
ACGGCGTGAACCTAAAGACCGGACAAACAGCTAGTTGGCTGTACATATTAAGTTTTCCAAGGCATAAAAAACTTGAAAATTACACACATCCGCCACTTTTCTTCCTTATTCTCTCAATACAAATGCAACATAATTCTTATAACATATAGTCAACCTAAGCCTAAGATAAAATAAGCTAATCCAATCAAACCTTAATATCTCTTTTGTTCTAATTATTCGCAAAAACAACATAGCATGTTCTTCCTTATTCTATGAATACAAATGCAATGCAATTCTTATAACGGATATGCAACTTTAATAGGAGAGTTCATACATAATCGATATGATGCCGATACAAAAATTGCCTAATGGCTATGAAAAAATTGCCTAGGCTAGCGTCATATTACATATTAACCATACTTAAATCATAACCATTACTAAAATATCCTGCCAATTGAAACTAAAAACAGGGGATGACCAAAAGATGCCACAAAAATAATCTAGACTTTCTCAAACCGGGCCAGATGATGCTGCTTCTCTTCCCTCCCTTCACATGCCAAATCCATCAACCCAATTAGATCGGCAAGAATTTTCTTATTTGTTGCCAAAGTCTCTTTCATGAACCTCAACCTATCAGCACCTTCATCGTGAAAAGGGCAAAAACGTTCCCCTTCTTCAATTAACTTTTTCAAGGCACTCCTTAGCTAGGTGATCACGTTTTTGCCCTAGCAACATAATTAAGCCATCCATTTCAGTGTATTGTTGGCTGAAAAGTTGGAGGAAGACATCGTCAAGATCATCAGACTTAGCGATTTGCTTTAATTGATGAAATTTAGGAGTGGAAGCAGCAGCATATGGTGTAGGTGGCGATGCCATTTTAATAGGGATGGTTAGGTTGAGAGTTTGAAAGAAAACGAAGACACTGCGTAACTCTTGAGGCTAATAGGTTGAGAGTTTGAAAGAAAACGAAGACACTGCGTAACTCTTGAGGCTAACTATAAGCATTTATATTTGTTCATCCACCACTCAAATGGCAAAATATTTAATTGCACAAGATTCAATGTATATACTTTAGATTAAAAAAAAAGTGTATATACTATGTACTAAACAAATTAAATGTATATACTTACATTAAAAACTATGTATAAACCTTTTTTAACAAACAAAAAAAAAATATAAATACTATATACTAAACAAATGGAATCTACATGCTATTAAAAGTATAAAAATTAGTGAAAGTTTTAAAACTAATAAGTGAAGTGTGTTTGATACTCTCTGTATATATTATATGTTTAAAAATTATTAAAAGTATAAAAAGTAATAAAAGTTTTAAAACTAATAAGTATATATTAAAGCTACATTTGTATTTTAGGGCATGCTTGGTAGGGGTGTTCACGGGGGGGGGGGGGGGGGGTTCGGTTCAGTTCGTTGGAAGATTTTAACTATGCATCGCGGGACGGGTAATTTATTTATATTATATATGGTTCGGTTCGGTTAACCATGGATATCTAAAAGTAAAAACCAAAACCGAATCGTGATAAGCGGTTTTTTCGGTTTTGAATTAAGCGATTTGTCATAACATGACACTCTAAGGAACTATAACCCAATGCATATGACACCTATTGTGGAAAACTAGAAGGGGGGGTTGAATAGTTTTATGTCTTTTTAGTTTTATGAAAACTTAGTTGTTTAAAAGTCTTGTTTACTCTTAAAACTTTGATTCGATCTTATGTGAATTCAATTCTTGAACAATATGAACAACTATATCTAAGTATGAGCAATAATAATGATGCAAACTAAGTAAGTGAAATCAGCACATGCATAATATAAACAATTATAGCTATATACGAGAGATAAGTAAGTAAACGTTTATTTTATAATCCTTAGTTATATTTTGTATGAAAACTATACTAGATCGAAATGATCAATTAAATGTATGTTACCTTTTTAGTTTGATTGTAAAAACTTTGTTTTGTGAATGAAACTTTTGTTTGATCTTTAAGTAAAATCAATACTAGCACTATATGAGCAACTATACATATACATCTACGTTTACAAAAGTAATAACGATATAAGCAAGATAATAAGTAAGATATGGAAAGATCTAACCACGAGACAAAGGATTTATAGTGGTTCGGCTACAAGGACACCTTCCTTGCCCTACTCCACTCCTCGAGTCACCGACTCGAGAGTTTTCTTCACTAGGTCAACAAGCTCCCTTATGGTGGAGAAAACCTTACACACCAATATACACACCACAACTTCGTCACAACTTATTCACACCTTCTACACAACTTCTTCATGTCACAAATCACAATTTCAGATCATTTTCCAAACCTCGACAATTTACTATTAACAAGTTACTATTCATCATTTGCTATTCGCCGATCACTATTCATCATTTCACTATTCATCATTTTCGAGTCAGTTGAGACTTTGAGAAGTGTTCAAAAAATTTACTATTCATGTGACACTATTCATTCCTGGAAGGAAAACACTATTCATGATCATCATTCATCTTTTTGTAAACCTAGTTTACGGGTATTCAAATTCGCGTAACCAGTGTGGTTTAGCTGCGAAATCATGCAACATCAGTAAGGACACATCATATAGACTAGAGAAGTCTGCATATCATCAATAACATCATCATTATATTAGGTCACGCACGGGTTTGTGTGATTTTCATTAACATATGGTTAATTATTTAATTAATATTACCACTCAGTTTTTACTACTAACATATATACCCGACACTCCTAACAATGGTCCTAATATATTTTCATACTCATTATAATGCTACAAAAATTTTATTATTAGTTTACCCGGTGTTTTAAATTTAATTGGTATATATATCGTTAAATATATATATTTACGAAGGTTTACGTAATTACGAAAGGATAATTATTTAAACACCCGCTGCTTGTACAAATACATTTTTTATAATTTTTATGACTTTAATATATTTCATTTTGCTCCGTTAAAATTTATTTATAGCTAACTTAATACTCAAATAATTGTATATTACATCTAAAATATTATAAATCGGATATTTTCCAACAAATTATGACAAGATCATACAAAATCACCAACTTCCCCATCCTTTCCTTGAAATCAGCCGACCCCCCTCTCTTTTTTTTTCACTTTGACAAAAATTCCATTTAATGCATTTTCTTACTTGTTTTTATATTATTAAACCTTAGATATTTTTATTATGTAAAGAAAATCACTAGATCTTATTTTTACAAAGTAAACACATACACAAACTCTCTCTAAACTCTTGTGATTTTCGGCCAGGAAGAAATCCAGAAGAAGAATCCATAGTTATTCAAAGATCAAGTGTTTATCTAGTTCAATTAGTGATCTATTTTAAGGTTTTGAAATAAAAACCTTCAGGTTAATTAGGTTTTCATCATCAAAAACTCCTTAATCTTTCAAGTAAGTATACAAAACTCATTTTTATAGTTATACCAAGTTTTTATTTTGTTCATATGATTTTTATACAAGATCTACATGCATATGTTAGTTTATACCACTCTATTTAAACTTTTATAACTTTTGAGCCTTAGAAATAGATAATAGGTAGATCCTTGTTAGATCCACTTGATTTATGATGTTTAGGAACCGTGGATATAAAGAACGAGGAAAATGAACTTAAAACGACAAAGATATACACGTTTCAAAATCAACGAAACTATATTAATTTTGCAGCTACAATTGGAAAAAATAAACTACGTACTAAATACTATATTTTCTAGAAATATTGTTAAAGAGCTATATTCTTAACCAATGAAGTTCGTATGACCCAAGGCTTATTTATACTACTAATTGACGTTATTTTAAGGTTTTCAAAACAAGGAATATAACACTAACATTTTATATACGACAAGTTTTTATAAGTCTAGTGGGACTTATTTTTCCTAAGTATGGAAAATACCTTACTTTGACAATAACAAGTATTTTCAAGTTACGTGTGGTATATGTATCATGTGCATGAACGTTCACTACATCATTTCATGATCTAAAGTAGATCATATTCATTCATTTAGGTTGCGGCTAGTGTTCGCGCCTTGTTGTCCCTATCATTTCACGTCATAGTATCATCACTTCAGGTGAGTTTTCATAGCCCCGTTTTAATTCAATATTTTGATTTCAAATCCCACGGGGGAGAATACATTGCATCAATTATTTTTGTACATGCCTAAGTATTAAATTCCATACATTTCTTAAGTTGCCTTACTACCAAGTTAAGTCCCCTTTATTATCATGGACCGTTAATTATATTGCCAAGCGAGAGTGAGTGGATAGATCTATTGAGGGTGACTCCTCCATCCGTGTTTGGGTTGCTCCAACGGAATTACGGATGCATTTCATGTCTAATCTATTTGAGTGCCTGGTAAACACTCCTTTGGGTCCAAAACAATATTATGTCTAGCTTCGGGGTCATGAGCTTAAGAGCCAACGTAGCATTTTTGACATTTTGTCGGTTTACTTTATACTTGTGGCTAATGTACATCCGATTTAACTTACAAACCTATGATTATTCACCAACATTATTGTTGACCGTTTTCGCAATGTATTTTCAGGTAACTAAGACATATTCTTCATGACATGCATGGAGTCATATCATTGAGTAACAAGGATGACGCGTCTCATTTTGGATTTTCATGCACTTATGAATTGTCATTTGATTGTATTAAACTTATTTCCTTAAAATTTTCAAGACTTTGAGACCTATGTTTTATAACTCTGAATATTTTAAATGAATCAAACGATGTATTTTCAAAATGACACTTTAGGTCGTTCAATATAACTGTAACTATGGTGCTATGACTGTCACCCCCAGGTACTCCATTCCGCTGCCATTCAGGTATTTTGGGGGTGTGACAGATTGGCATCAGAGCTAAGGTTATAGTGAACTAGGATGTATCTTGGACCCTAGACTATAACCACATTATCATAGCATGTCATCATTTCATCATAGGTGCATATTAATTATACATGTTGTTTCATGCAAACACTGTGCAAGTTATTTATACCTATATTCGTATATATAATTATATTGACCTGGTTCACAAGTAACATGTCTTCAGATACCCACCCTATCATCCTTTCGTCGGATTCCGACATTGAAAATGCCTTGTCATCTTCCACTACCATTGTACCACCAGTTGCACTTACACCACCATTAGCATCATTAATTTGTTATAGGAACAGGGTTTTCCTAATATTCAGCCCATACATAAAATGCCGTTTGGTAGAGTATTCAGACTTAATCTTAATGGACCTATTAGGATGCTTATTGCAAGGGAGATAGTATGTTTTCTTTCCTTCACTAGTAGGGCGCTTACTACTCAGGTACTACCACCACCGTCAGCTACTTATTTCACTATTGGTCGTCCTATTGTGCGTACTTCAGTTTTACCTCTTAGATGTCGCCGAGATAGCGCGAAAGAGGGTAGTATTCCATTCACTATTATCACTATTGTCTCCTAACTCATCACTAGGATCTCATCGTCATCAATTTTGTTCTCATCATCTAAAGCACCACCAACACCATCACATCTCAGAGACCCTACACCCATATATGACAGGCCGCTTAAGAAGCAACCACTATTTGACATATCATTACCATTTACCACACATTACACCACCTTATAGGTTTGAGGTTGGTGAGAGTTTGAGAGCCTCTACTACTAGAGAACCTACAACTCTTCATCGTTAGACGATGATCTCTAATTAATTGAGATTACCCACGAGTGTTTGGACTATACACTCTGAATAATACCACAAGCCTCACAAACACAATAAGAATTGCAACCAATCGCCCAAGGGTGGAATCTATCACAAGGACTCTATATTATCTTAGATATGATCGACTCATACCTCCATGACACAATAAACCAACAAGGTGCTTTGAACGGTATTATACCATCATAATGGAACTCATCACAACCCTCCCTTCATTATCAAGTTGGATTACACCACATTCTAAGCCGATGATTACATCATTAGTCGCTCTAGCAACACTCGACCGACCAATGTGGTCACATTAGTAGTTTTGAAGTATAATTACAACTTTGGGAAGAAGCAAGTAAGACAATAGGATTAATAAAGACGAAGATGTCTTTACGATTAAATGGTCATGTTGACCAAGATAAAAGTGACTACCCTAGTTTTCGTATTTCGGAGATTACAACAATTCAAGTAAGTCAAAGCCAAATTAAATTTTTGTACAAACAAAAAGATTTCTTGCAAACCTTACGAAGTACGACAAATTATTGATTTTCAATGATTGGATTAAAACTCAATTTTTTTTTTAATATTTTAGCAACAATCTTCTTGAATTCCCTTTTTCCAAAGACATATATATATGAGATATCGTTTTTATCAAAATACAAAATATTTCGTAGTCACATCTTGTACATAACTATATTCATTACAAACTTCAAATAAACTATTACCATTCCATAAGATTCACCCATGTATCCAATAAACCATTCAACAAATTTTAATACAAGCTATTTTACTACCATATGGGGAAATTGTTTTACGGAATTATTAAAAGAAACTATTTTATTACCACCCTATAAATTGATTTTTCCGTCATTACGTCAAGTATTTACTATTATTATACGAAACAATTTTCATGTTACTTGAAAGGAAATATCTTGAATACCATTTTTCCTAACAAAACGTTGAACACCATCTAAAACTTTTGAGAAAAGTACTGTTATTTTTACTAAATCAAGCATAGCATCATTAGTCCTCAATTAAACATAGCCTGATCACCTATGTATAATTCAGGAAGGATTATGCCATGAAGAAAATGATTTTTTTTAAAGGATTATTAATAACAATCTTCATCCAAAAGCATTTTAAACGAATAAACGCTTTCATAGACATCTCTTTTTGACAAACCCTCCCTGGATACTTACTCCACTTGTCACTCACTCAGCCCTTAAGTTGAATTTTCCATTGATTTCCCTAAAACAGACTTCCTATATCAATTACAAGGAGGATTCCTCGATACGAGAAAAGCAATAAAAGGAGTATGGAACTACTAACCTATACTAGAAGTATACAGTAAGACAATTTATAACTCAACAACCATTCTAGGATACCACGAGACTATCTGAACCACCATCTCTGACCTAGTCGACCAATTCTATCATTCAAAAGTACTAGCTAGATGGAGTTGCAGGATCGAACACACTGTGATGGTACGCTAAGCAACACTATAGAAATAAACCAAGCCTCTTAACTGATACTGTAAAGCATTCTAATTAAACATGGCCTCATCCATAAACAAACTTCTCTGCAGTGAGTTTTCGCAAAGAATAATTGATTCGAATTATGGATATCGATATAGATTCCCTTAAGGCGTTGTGTTCTCAAGAAATTCTAGATAACCTCACCTATACATCAAGAGAGGTATCAGGCCCAAGCATATCTCCCCAGCTTCATATGGAAATAAAATAGACATTCATCGACATAGTATCAATGGACACCCTCATTTTGCCAAACATGATGACAATTTCAACTATAAACCATTTCAAGACTTAAGTTAGTTTGAATACCTAGGCTTGTAGTTTTGCCAGATACCCACCAATAGGCATTATCCAACATTAGGAACTAAACGTCAGACATCTATGCATTTATGCGAACATTACCTATCCTATCATTTTATCCTTATTAGTGTTTTCACTTTAAAATGAAGTTGATTTAAAAATTGTGTTTATACGAATCACATATCTCGTAGAAAAATAAATTTTGAATTGCCTATTTTGAATAAATACGATCCTTTTTAGTCAATATTTAGCAGAACCATTGTACAATGAGAAATATTTAAACATCAAACTTTGGTAAACAGTCCTACTCACAACATGTTTGAAAACCGCGTCACATTTCATAACTATTGAATTTTGAATCATCAAGGAAGATATTATTTAGTAGACCATTTGTTCCATTTTCTAAATTCGTTTATTCATAAAAAGATTTCGACCAAAAACTCAAAATCGTGAGATAAATTTTGAAGACAAATCACCATACTACATCGCTTATGCATTTAGGGCTTTGTGATTTGACAGTAAGGAATATTAGAATGTGTGATGAAGAAAATTAGGAGGGACACCATAGATCGATTACAAAAGTCAGTAATGGAGACCAAGCACAATAGGCAAAGAAAGACACATGTCGTAGCATCCATTAGACCAAAACACAAGGAATCAAAGTGTTACCCATATTCTATCTTCTTTGTATAACGCCCTTTTCGAAAAGTGTAACGTTGTAGAATTAGTCACCAGATTCATTGTAACCGTTTCAATTATTCCTGATCAAGGTGATCGAATCACCTCAGACTTCTAGCAATCATTTTAATATTTCCTTCAGAACCCCATTTAGATGTAAACACCGCCTATCATCCTCAGACCAATGGTCAGATCGAGAGGACAATTCAAACATAGGAAAGATATGCTTAGAGAGTGAGCGATTGACTCTAGAAATGGTTGGACTAACCATTTATCATAAATCAGATTCTGTTGCAACCATAGTTATCGCGCGAGCATAGAGACTACACCATTTGAGGCACTCTATGGTCGAAGTAGCAATTACCCATTTACAGACCGAAATTGGAAAGTTAAATTCACTGCTCTAGAACTAAACTATGGAACAACAAAGGAAATTTCACAAGTCAAGAACCAGTTACAAGCAACGAGAAACTGGTAGAAGTTAGGTTGGTGCATGACGCACATCATACGGATTGGGTATCCCTGAATAGCAAACCATCTAGATTCAAGTGGGAGAACGAGCTAAGTTGAAAGCTTTGCCTTGGAGAGGCATGATACAATTTTGGTAACACGAGAGATTGAACCTCTAGTATATTGAACCATTTAAGATTCATTTTAGAATCGACTAGCTAACATACAAATTTGAGTTCTGGCAGAGTTTAGCAACATATATTACCTATATCACAATGTAAACCTCAAGAAGCGCTGATCATCTATTGACGGACCAAACGCGGAAAAAGCCAAACTCACTATTCCTGTAAGCACTCATGAAATAACCAGGAATTTCCTGCAAATCAAGAATCAGTTACAAGACGATAAGTTGTAAACCCTTAGAATTTTAAGTTGGTGGTAGGGTCACGTTAAAAGTTCTGCCTAGGAAAGGCATGGTACCATTTAGAAAAAAAATTCGGGAAGTTAAAGCCAATATACACTGGACCATTTAATATTTCAGACAGAGTAGGCCAGTAACCCTCAGACTTGAGCCTTGTTGGAAAGTAGCAGGATTACATAAACATGTTTCACAATCAAATCCCGAGAAATGACTTTCAGATTAGTGACTCATAATTCCAATTGGAAGGAATCCAACCCAATGACAAACCTAAACCTGGTAGGAGAACCAGTAGAAATTGTCACACCCCCAATTTACCTGACCTGCAGCGGAATGGAATGCCTAAGGGTGTAACTGTCATAGCATCAGAAACAAGGATATATTGAACGACCTAAAGTGTCGTCTGGAAAATACATCGTTTGATTTATTTAAAAGAAGTTCAGAGTTACAAAACATAGGTCCCAAAGTATTTAAAAGTTAAAGGAAACAAGTTTGGTACAATCAAACGATAATATATAAGTGCATGAAAAATCCAAAGTGAGACGCGTCATCCTTGCTACTCACTAAAATGACTCCATGCATGCCATGAGATATACCTTAGTTACCTGAAAATACATTGCTAAAATGGTCAACAAAAAGTTGGTGAGAAATCATAGGTTTGTAAGTTAAATCGTATGTACATAAGCCACAAGTAAAGTAAAGTGACAAAAATGTCAAAATGCTACATTGTCTCTTAAGCTCATGACCCCGAAGCTATACATAATATTGTATTGGTCCCAAAGAGTGTTTACCAGGCACTTAAATAGTTTAGACATGAAATGCATTCGTACCCGTTGGAGCAACCCAAACACGAATGGAGGCGTCACCCTCAATAGATCTGTTCATGCACTCTCACTTGGCATTATAATTAACGGTCCATGATAATAAAGGGGACTTAACTTGGTAGGAAGGCAACTTAAGCAATGTATGGGATTTAATACATGGGCATGTACAAAAATAATTGATGCAATGTATTCACCCCCGTAGGATTTGAAATCAAATAAGTAATTGAAAACGGGGCTATGAAAACTCACCTCGAAGTGATGGTACAATGCAATGGAATGATAAGGACAACAAGGAATGAATTCAACCGCAACCTATGACGAATGAATATGATCTAATTTAGATCATGAAAAGATGTAGAGAATATGCATGCACATGATACCTATACCACTCATAACTTGAAAATATACTAGTTATAGTCATATGAAAATACATTCTATACTTGAGAAAAATAATTCTTAGTTGGAGTTGTAAAACTTGTCGTAGTATATTGTAGAGAAAGTTAGTGTTATAAACTTCGCCTTGAAAACCTTGAAGTAACATCTAATGGTCGTAAAAATAAACTCGTAAGCATAAGTACTTCATTAGTTATGAATTCGGCAATTTAGTAGTCTTTCTAGAAAATCTAGGATTTAGTACGTAGAAGTAGTATTATTATTATTTCTAGTAAAAGCTGTCAATTATATAGAGTTTTTGCCGATATTGAAATGTGAATAACTTGGCCGTTTTAAGTTTATTTTCTTCGTTCTTTATATCCACGGATTCGTCTTAGTATGTACTAATATATTTTTGATAACTCGGCTTCTCTAGGTTACGTCTAACGCCTCGGTTTGTCCACCAAAAATGGTCCAACAGCAACAATTTTTCAGAAAAATAGTTTTCGTCAATAAACTTGCAAAAATCATATCTCCTTCGTTATAAACTCGTTTTAACCCGTTCTTTCGCCTACGGATTCATTTTTGAAAGTATTTTCTAAATCTTTGGTTGAAAAGTTCCCCTGAGTTACTGAGTTTTCCAGGTTTTCAAATTTGGGACAGTAGGTATATATATGTGTTCCAAATCCATTTCTAGTGTTCTAAACTTGTTTCTACTCCACCCAAATCACTTCCAATCACCACAAATCTAGTCTAATCCTACCATACACCTTCTTAAGGTGTCATGGGTTCCTAAACATCATCAATCTAGTGTATCTAACCAAGGTTTCCATTTCTAGGGTTTCAAAGACATAAACATATATTATGAGTGGTAAGAGCTAACATATGCATGAAATATTGTATGAAAACCATATGATTTTAACAATTACTTGAAGAAATGAAGAAAATAAATTTTTGTAAACTCACTTGAATGATTATGAAGCTTGTATGATCAAAACCCTAACAATCCTTGAGTTTATATTTCAAAACCCTAACAAGGACAACAATCTAGACTTGATTTAAACTTGATCTTCTAAAAACAGATGGATCTTGGTGGATTTGGTTTGTGGCCGTGGGTTTGGAAGAGAAAAAGAGAGAAAAAGTAACTTTTTTGATCTAAAATTATGAGTATGAAATGAAGTTTGAGGTTTGTAGATATTTACTTATGAGGTGTAACAAGTTAAAGCAAAAATTTAGTCTTTGATTTATTTAGGATTGCTAGTGGAAGATTTATAATATTAGTATAGGTTTTAGGTGTTAAATTTAGGTAATTGTAGTTAGTTTTTAGTTATAATCGAGTACCGGGTTTGCGAGAAATAGATTTTAACAAGTTAACCGGGACATAATAAAGTCATAAAAATGTTAAAAATATGTTTGGTACAAAATTTGAGCGTTTGGATAATTATTATTTAGTTTTCACAAAAGCCGTCGTAATTATATTTTAATAAATTCCCAAAATACCGGGTAAATGAATTTTATAATTTTTATGACGTTGTAAGGAGTTTAAAAATATATCGGAACCCTTGTGGGATTTTTAGATATGTTGGTTATATTTATTTATCGCGGGTTAACGTTTAATTAAAATAAATAAACGTAAAACGTTAAACATACCAAAAATAATAATATGAATATTCTACCAGTGGTATAGTATGCAAATGCTATTATGATGATACGTAGACTATTTCTAGTCTGCATGAAGTGTCCCTAATGATAATGCATGAATTCGCACCTGAACCAATACGGTTACGCGAATTTAAGTACTCGTAAACTAAATTTACGATGAAATGAGCAATGCACGTGAATAGTATTTTCTTTTCGGAAATGAATAGTACTTGGTGAATAGTAAAATTTTTGAATGCTCCTCAGAATATCAAATTGACCTCGAAAATGATGAATAGTAAAATGATAAATAGTGTTTTGATGAATAGTGAATTATGAATAGTAAATTGTCGAAGTTTGGGAAATGACCTGAAATGGTGAGTTGTGACAGTCGCCCACCCAAAAAGGAATTCAGTCCCTGAATTCAGCTAGTGTTGGTCTCGGTAATAGGTTTGGTGAAAAGATGTGGACACTTGCGTTGCATTTGGTCTTCTCGTTCCCAAGTAAACTCGGGTCCTCTTCGAGAATTCCAGCGAACTTTCACGATCAGAATTCGACTCTGCTTCAACTGTTTCACCTCTCGGTCCATGATCTCAACAGGTTCTCCTACAAAGTTAAGCTTGTCATCAAGTTAAATTTCTTCTAATGGTATAACGGAAGACTCGTCCGAAAGGCATTTCTTGAGGTTTGAGACATGAAACGTGTTATGTACATTGTTGAGTTCTGATGGAAGTTCAAGCTTGTAAGCTACTGAACCAATCCTTTCCAGTATCTTAAATGGACCAATGTATCTCGGGTTCAAATTTCCACGTTTCCCAAATCGTATCACGCCCTTCCAAGGCGAGACTTTCAACATAACTTTGTCTCCGACCTGGAATTCCAATGGTTTGCGTCGAACATCTGCGTAGCTTTTCTGTCTACTTATAGCGGTTTCAAGTCTTTCTCGAATCTGGATTATCTTTTTTGCTGTTTCTCGTACCATCTCCGGGCCAGTACATTGTACCTCTCCGACTTCGGCCCAACAAACTGGAGATCGACACTTACGACCATAAAGTGCCTCGAATGGTGCTGCTTTTATGCTTGAATGGTAGCTGTTGTTATAAGAGAACTCGATCAACGGCACATGGTTAGCCCAACCATTTCCAAAGTCAATCACACATGCTCGCAGCATGTCCTCAAGCATCTGAATAGTTCTCTCGCTTTGACCATCGGTCTGAGGATGGTAAGCAGTGCTCATGTCTTACTTGGATTCAACAGAATCTTGTAGTGACTTCCAAAAGTTTGAAGTAAAGCGACTATCTCTGTCAGAAATAATGGAGATTGGTGCTCCATGTCTTGAGACTATTTCCTTGACATAAAGTCTGGTAAGTTGTTCCATGGAATAAGTCTCTCTAATGGGTATGAAGTGGGCTGATTTGGTAAGACGATCAACAATTACCCAAATAGCATCATAACCTCCTGACGTCTTGGGAAGTTTAGTGACAAAGTCCATTGTAATACGCTCCCACTTCCATTATGGAATTTCTGGCTATTGAAGTAGTCCTGGCGGTTTTTGGTACTCATCTTTCACTTTAGCACAAGTAAGGCATTTGCTGACATATGTAGCTATTTCTGCTTTCATGTTCGGCCACCAATATAGCTTTTTGAGATCCTGATACATCTTGTCAGAACCTGGGTGAATAGAGTACTTCGACTTGTGTGATTTATGCATAATCAGTTCTCATACTCCACCATAGAGTGGTATCCAACTTCGGTCCTTGAAGCATAACACTCCATCTGCTCTCTTCACAAAGCCATTTTTGTTCTATGGCACACCATAAAGTTTCTCCTGTGGTCGATTTTCCTCCTTGAGAGCCTCAATCTGAGCTTCTATAATTTTTGATGGTAATGGTGAAATTATACTCATTCCCAATGACCTAACCCTCAAAGGTTTGAGTCGTTCCTTTCGGCTAAGTGCATCTGCTACAACATTCGCTTTTCCTGGGTGATATCGGATTTCACAATCATAATCACTCAACAATTCTAGCCAACAACGTTGTCTCATATTAAGTTCCTTCTGATCAAGTATATGCTGTAAGCTCTTGTGGTCGGTAAAAACTACACATTTGGTACCATAAAGATAGTGTCTCCAAATCTTGAGTGCAAAAACTACAGCACCCAACTCCAAGTCGTGTGTAGTGTAATTCTTCTCTTGTGTCTTAAGCTGTCTAGATGCATACGCTATCACCTTCTCGTTTTGCATTAGCACAGCTCCAAGTCCTTTATGCGAAGCATCGCAATATACCACAAAGTTCTCAATACCTTCTGGTAGTGACAAAATCGGTGCGCTACAAAGCTTTTGTTTCAATAACTAAAATGCGGACTCTTGTTTCTCTCCCCACTCGTACTTTTGATTCTTTTGTGTCAGCTTAGTCAGCGACTTCGCTATCTTGGAAAACCCTTCAATAAACCTTCTGTAATATCCTGTAAGTCCTAGGAATTGATGAATTTCCGTAGGAGACTTAGACGTAGCCCAGTCCTTTACTGCCTCGATCTTTGCTGGGTCGACTTGTAATCCTTGGCTATCAATAACATGGACAAGAAATTGAACTCTTTGTATCCAAAAGTCACACTTTGAAAATTTGGCATACAATTGCTCCTTCTTGAGTAGTTCCAGAATTGTTCTAAGGTGCTCTTCGTGCTCTTTCTTACTCTTGGAATAAATCAAGATATCGTAAATGAATACGATCACAAACTTATCATGATACGGTTTGCACACTCCATTCATGAGGTCCATGAATACCGCAGGTGCGTTGGTTAATCCGAAAGGCATTACTTGAAACTCATGATGACCATAACGCGTTCTAAATGTCATCTTCGGGATATCCTCTTCCCGAACTCTAAGTTGATGGTAACCGGATCTTAAATCAATCTAGGAATAAAAGCAAGAACCTTGTAGCTGATCGAACAAGTCGTCGATCCTAGGTAGTGGATAACGAGTCTTCACTGTTAACTTGTTCAGCTCACGATAGTCGATACACATTCTGAAAGATCCGTTCTTCTTCTTCACAAACAAAACCGGTGCTCCCCAAGGCGAGGAACTCGGTCTAATGAATCCTTTGTCCAGAAGTTCTTGTAATTGGTTTGACAACTCCTGCATTTCCGAAGGTGCAAGTCTATACGGTGCTCGCGTAATTGGTGCAGCTCCTGGCACTAATTCGATCGTAGGCGGAAGTCCTGGAAATTCTTCCGGAAAAACTAAGGGAAATTCCTTAACAATTGGCACATCTTCAAGTCGTTTCTCATCCGACTTCTTCTCCGTGATGTGAGCCAAGAATGCATAACAACCCTTTTTTATGTACTTCTCGGTTTTAATGCATGATATAATACTGAGTCTAGTTCCACTTCGCTCTCCGCGAACAACTAAAGTTTCATCACTATAAGGAAGATGAACCACTTTCTCATCACAAATAATTCTTGCACGATGTCGAGACAACCAATCCATACCGATAACAACGTCGAACCTTCCAAGTTCTATGGGCATAAGGTCTATATTGAATGGATGGTTTAGGAAATTCATTGTGCAACCACGGACAACGGTGTTGGTTTTAACTAAAGATCCATCGGCTAATTCAACAATATAAGGAATGTCTAAGGTAGTTGGTTCTATGTTAAGTAAAGGTGCAAATGCAATAGAAACAAAACTTCTATCCGCTCCTGAATCAAATAAAATGGATGCATAACGATTATTAACGAGGAACGTACCCGCAACAACATTCGGGTCCTCTCGGGAATCTTCTCCTCCCATAACATAAGCTCTTCCTCGAGCCACTCCACCTTGGTTTCCAGTTCCTTGGTTCTTCTTTTTTAGGCACTCACTCCTATAGTGTCCAATTCCTCCGCAACTAAAACATGTTACTTGTGGTTTCTGATTGTTACCCAAGTTTGGAAGCCTGCAATCTTTGGTGTAGTGACCAATCTTCTTGCAGTTGCCACATGGATCTAGGCAACATCCTTGGTTATGATGCTTCTGACACTTATCACACTTGGGTAGATTACCCTCATATCCTTTCCTTTCGGTTGGCCCTGCAGCATAGGCCCTTGCCACTTCCTGTCTCTTGGGTGCTGGTTGGATAGCATTTCCACCTTGGTTGTAGTCAAACCTCCTCTTGTTGTTGTTGTTGTTATTGTTTGGGTTGTTGTTTCGGTTATTGGAATATTTGTGGTTTCGGTTATTGTTATAGTTGTTGTTGTTTCGAGTGTTGTCGTAGTTGGTGTTGTTTGAACGGTTATTGTTGTTGTTGACAGCAGATTTTCCTTTTAACAGTTGGACCATAAGTTTCTGAGTTATACGAATAGCCTCTTCCATTGATTGTGGGTCGAAAGACATCACATGTCAAAACTCACCATTTCAGGTCATTTCCCAAACTTTGGAAAAACACAATTCATCAAACACTATTCATCGTTTTACTATTCATCATATTTGGTGTCAGTTTGACATTCCGAGAAGCATTCAGAAATTTTACTATTCATTGAACACTATTCATTGCCAGAAAAGTTTTCACTATTCACTTGCATTACTCATTTCATCGTAAATTTAGTTTACGGGTATTAAAATTCTCGTAACCGTATGGTTTTAGGTGCGAATTCATTTCATTATCAGTAAGGACACTGCATACAGACTAGAGACAGTCTGCATATCATCATAACAGCATTTTCATGTTATACCACTCTTAGAATTTTTAAATTTATATATTTGATACATTTAACGTTTTCCTTATAATTATTTATAAATAAACGTTAACACCCGGTTTATAAACATGACGAATATATCTAAATATTCCCACAATGGTCCCGATATATTTTTATATCCATTTTTTCATCATAAAAGTTATAACATTCATTTACCCAGTATTTTGGAAATTTATTTTATTTATAACGTGAGCTTATGAATATTACGACGGTTTTCGTGAAAACTAAACAATAGTCACCCGAACACTCAGTACTTGTACCCAACATATTTTTAACATTTTTATGACTTTATTAAGTCCCGGTCAACTTCGTTAATATTTATTTCTAGCAAACCCGGTACCCGATTACAACTCATACTTACACTAAACTACAAGTAATATTACCCTACATTTCCTAAGTGATCAAAATCGACTTTGCTACTCCTTTGTACATTGAAAACCGGCCATGAGCACACCCCTAGGCCACATGCTTATTATTTTCCAACCTCATTCATTAATATGTATTATTATACAATATAACTACAACAAATATCTACAAACACATTATAATTAACACATAGCAAATATTTTAGATCAAAAACTCAATTCTCATCTCTTCTCCATCACAAACCCACGACCCAAATACATACTCCATGATCAAGTGATGGTTTTCCAAAGTACAAAGCTACTAAGTTGTTCATTTCATCATTCTAATCAAGAATCTTACAACAAAAACACAAGAAACACAAGATTTCTCATCATCTAATCACCTATTATTTCAAAGTGAGTCATCAACTTTATTTTCATGATTTCATCTAATTAACACTTGTATCTTATGGTTTTCATGCTTAATTTCATGTACAAGTTAGCTATACCACATTATTTTTGTTAACTTTTTGAACATACAAACCCTAGATTTTGATTTACGTGTTCCTTTGTTAAATTAACATGATTACTAGTGATTAGGAACCCATGGCACCCTAAGAAGGTGTATGGTAGGATTAGTATAGCTTTGTGGTGTTTGCAAGAGATTTGGTTGAAGTAGAAACTAGTTTTGAACATGAAAAATGAATTTGCAACAAGTATTTATACATTCTGTCCCATTTTTGTAAATCCAGGAAAATCAGTAAACATAAAGTAAACTTTGGCAAAATTTTTAGAAAATATTTCAAAAACGAATCCGTAGGCGAAAGAACGGATTAAAAAGAGTTTATAACGAAGAAGTTATGATTTTTGCAAGTTTATTGACGAAAACTATGTTTTCTGAAAATACATGCTGTTGGACGTTTTTCGTCGGACAAAAAGAGGCTTTAGACGTAACCCGGAGGAACCAAGCTTTCCAAAATATATTACTACATACTAAGACGTAACCGTGGATATAAAGAACAAGTAAAACGGACTTATAACGACAAAGATATTCACGTTTCAATATCGGCAAAACTCATATTGTTTTGACAGCTTTTGGTAAAATAATAACACTAAAACTACGTAGTAACTCTAGATTTCTAGAAATAATACCAAGTACCCAAATTCACAACTAATGAAGTATTAGTGATTACAAGTATATTCTCATTACTACAAGGCGTTATTTCAAGGATTTCAAACCGAGGATTTTATCACTAACATTGATACATATGATATATATATATATATATATATATATATATATATATATATATATATATATATATATATATATATATATATATATATATATACATTTCAACTAGTTTTATTTTTCTAGTTGCCTTATTTTCCTAAGTCTTGGAAAATGTATATTTTTGATAACAACAAGTATTTTTCAAAGAGTAGAGTGGTATAGGAAACATGTGCATGGACATTCATAACATCATTTCATGATCTAAAGTAGATCGTTCATCATTCATATTAGGTTGCGGCTAGTGTACGCGCCTTGTTTTTTAGCTCATTACATGTTCATGGTACCATCATATCAGGTGAGTTTTCATAGCCCCGTTTTCAATTCAATATTTTGATTTCAAATCCCACGGGGGAATACATTGCATCAATCATTTTAGTACGAGCCCAAGTACCAAAACATATGTACATTGCTTAAGTTGCCTTACCAACCAGTTAAAGTCCCCTATTTATTATCATGAACCGTTAATTTGCCGGTAAGCGAGAGTGAGTAGATAGATCTATCGAGGGTGACGCCTCCATCCGTGGTAGTTATTACCAACAGTAAGCGGATGCATATCATTTTGACATTTTGGGAGTGTTCTGGTAAAACATTCGGGAGGGGCATATAATTTCATCAGTCATAGCTTCGGGGTCATGAGCTTAAGGTCTATTGTACTACTTACTTGATTTTTATCTTGCACTTATACTTGTGGTGGCCGTACATCATTACATTTTATAAACCTATGGAATTCACCAACATTCGTGTTGACGTTTAAGCAATGTATTTCAGGTTATTAAGGTAGCTCATGTGACATGCATTTGGACCTTTATGGAGTCGCGGAGTCGACGCGTCTCACCATTATTTCATGTACTTATGTAAACGTTTGATCTAGTAGGACTTGTTTTTCATAAACTTGCAACACCTTTTGGGGACCTCATATTGTAAACTCTGGATTATTTCAATGATCAAACGAAGTATTTTCCAAACGACGCTTTAGGTCGTTCAATGTAACTGTAACTGTGATGCTATGACAGACACCCCCAGGTATTCCATTCCGCTGCAAGTCAGGTAAATTGGGGGTGTGAGAGATTGGCATCAGAGCTAAGGTTATAGCGAACTAGGATGTATCTTGGACCCTAGACTATAACCACATCAGCATAGCATCTCATCATTTCATCATAAGTGCATAATCATGATGCATGTTGTTTCATGCATACCCTGTGCGAGTTATTTATACTCATATTTGTATATATATCATTTTATTGACCTGGTTCACAAGTGACATGTCTTCAAATACTCACCCTGACATCCTTTTATCGGATTTCCACATTGAAGATGCCTTGTTATCTTCCACTACCATTATACCACCAGTTGCACTTACACCACTATTAGCACTATTGATTTTCCATAAGAACAGGGTTTTCCTATCATTCAGCCCACACATAGAATGCCTTTTGGTAGAGTATTCAGACTTAATCTTAATGAACTTATTAGGATGTTTATTGCAAGGAAGATAGTATGTTTCTTTCCATCACTAGTAGAGCACTCACTACTCAGGTACTACCACCACCGTCAGTTACTTATTACACTATTGGACGTCCTATAGTGCGTACTTTAGTTTTACCTCTTAGATGTCGCGAGGTAGCGCGAAAGAGGATAGTATTCACTAGTACCACCATTGTCATTTTCCTTTTCCATTCCCACTTGCCATGAACTAGATAACACCTAGTAGAGAATACCAATATCACGGACTCAACAGAAACATCCGCAGATTCTTCAGGAATGGTTCAAAACCTACATTATCTAAGATTTGATCGATGCACAACTTCAGACACCACTTCAGGACTATCTCGACCTTATGATGCCACAAACCTGACTTCACACATAGGGACACCAGGAAGTCCCTAGACCAGACTTATATCCTCACTAGCTTTTACTATTATCCTAGCCACAGAAGGCGTGGGACATACTCTAAAGAACTTGTTGTCTTTTGATTGTTGTACAAACAAATATATCAAGTGTGACTCTACTATGTAAGAAATGGTTGTGCTATTTGTGATATCGATTCACGTAGACCGAAATTTTCATGTATTATATTCATGTGTTGTGAATATGATGACTTTTATTAACTATATCCTCATGGTCTCTTATGAGTTGATGAAGAGAGATTTAAGCAAACCACTCCAAGCATGACACAAGCTGCTGTTGGACAAGTCATTGCCAAGAACATAGCCACCGCCCTCACTAAGGAACTTACTCACGTGGAATTTATGGGGTGCAATCCTCCCTCCTTTAGCGGAACTAGAAACGCAAAGAAATTTCTCAAATGGTTCGAAGACATAGAAACAGTATTTCAATGTGGCGACTGTCGTAAGGAAGACAAGGTTAAGTTTGCCACATGCACTTTTCAGGATCATGCCCAGGAATGGTGGACCAAACATATTAAGATGGTGGGAGTTGATGCTGCTTACTCACACTCTTGGGAGAAACTAAGAAGGATGATGGGTATAACATTTTGTGTAGGAAGTGAATTACGAGCAAAGGAACAGGAAACACTAAACTTTACCATGGTAGGAAATGATGTTCACGAGTACACTACTCATTTTCATGAATTAACACGACTAGGTTCTGCAATGGATGAACCGGAAAGCAAGAAACTTGAAATGTACATCGGGGGACTCTCAAATGAAATCCGTATGTTGGTCATCGCATGGGAACCCGATACCATGTCTAAAGCTATCAAAATGGCGATCGAAGCAAAGGAACTCATAGTTCACGCCGAGACATTGTCATAACTCGTAATTTCCGGTCATTTTCTAAACCTCGACAATTTACTATTCACAAGTTACTATTCATCATTTACTATTCATCAATCACTATTCATCATTTTTGAGGTCAATTTGACATTCCATGAAACATTCAGAAATTTTACTATTCACTTGACACTATTCATTTCCGAGAGAAAACCACTATTCACGTGCATTACTCATGTCATCGTAAATTTAGTTTACGAGTATTCAAATTCCCGTAACCGTATTGGTTCAAGAGCGAATTCATGCATTATCATTTGGGACATCTCATACGGACTAGAAGTAGTCCGCATATCATCATTAGGGCACTTGCATACCATTCCACTCGTAGGATAATTAAATTAATACTTTTGGTATAATTAGCTTTTACGTATAATTATTTCTATATAAACGTTAACAAATGATCAATAATGTGACTAACACGTCCGACACTCCCGACTATGATCCCAATATATTTTTATATTCATTTTTATAATATAAAAATTATAATATTAAATTACCCGGTATTTTGGAGATTTATTTTAATTATAGCTTTCATGTTTTCATCAAGTATTTACTTATATCTTATAGCTTTCATGCTTTGATCCATGCACAAAATAGTTATACCACTATATTTTTACAAACTTTTGGAACATACAAGCCCTAGAAATGATTTTGGTTAGATCCTTGTTAGATCTACTTGGTTATGATGTTTAGGAACCCATGACACCCTAAGAAGGTGTATGGTAGGATTAGACTAGTTTTGTGGTGATTGAAAGTGGTTTGATTGAAGTTAGAACTAGTTTGGAGACTTGAAAATGGTTTTTGAAACTACATATTGACCTACTGTCCCTATTTTTATTTCGTGGGAAAATCAGTTGATGGTGGTTAAATTTTGACCAAAGATTTAGAAAATACTTTCAAAAACGAAACTTTAGGCGAAAGAACGCATTAAAACGAGTTTATAACGAAGGAGATATGATTTTTGTAAATTTAACGACGAAAACTATTTCCTGAAAAACTGCATGCTGTTTGGAAATTTTCGACGGACAAATAGAAGCGTTAAACGTAACCTAGAAGAGCCGAGTTATCAAAATATATTAGTACTTACTAAAACGAATCCGTGGACATAAAGAACGAGGAAAATGAGCTTAAAACGACCAAGTTATACGCGTTTTAAAATCGTCAAAACTATATATATATAGTCACTACTAGAAAATAATATAACTACGTACTAAATAATATATTTTCTAGATTTCTTACTCAAGGAGTTTATTTTTAACTAACGAAGTACGTACGACACAATGTTTAGTTCGCGACTACTAGACATTATTTTAAGGTTTTCGAGACGAGGAACATAACACTAACATTTTTATACTATATATTACGACAAATTATATACTTCTAAATTTGGACTTATTTTCCTAAGTATGGAAACTATTTTACTTTGACAATGACTAGTAATTCCAAATTACGAGTGGTATAGGTATCCTATGCATGTGCATTCATTACATCACGGCATGATCTAAATTAGATCACGATTATTCATTTAGGTTGCGGCTAGTGTTCGCGCCTCATTGTCCCGATTACTTTACCATCGTTGTGCCATCTTTGTACTATCACTCCAGGTGAGTTCTCATAGCCCCGTTTTTAGTACTTATTTGATTTTAAATTCCACGGGGGAGAATACATTGCACAATTATTTTTTTGTACATGTCCATGTATTAAATTCCATACATTGCTTAAGTTGTTAGTACTATCACTTCAAGTCCCCTTTATTATCATGGACCGTTAATTATATTGCCAAGCGAGAGTGAGTGGATAGATCTATCGAGGGTGACTCCTCCATTCGTGTTTGGGTTGCTCCATAAGGAAAATGAATGCATTTCATGTCTGAATATTTAGAGTGCCTGATAAACACTCCGTTGGGGCCAATTTAGTACGTCGAGCTTCGGTGCCATGAGCTTAAGAGACAACGTAGTACTTTTGACATTTTAGTACTTTACTTTATACTTGTGGCTATTGTACATACGATTTAACTTATAAACCTATGATTATTCACCAACTTTATGTTGACCGTTTTTCGCAATGTATTTCTCAGGTTATTAAGGTAGCTCATGTTGCATACATTTGGATCTTCATGGAGTCGCGGAGTCGACGCGTCTCACCATATTTTCTGCACTTATGAAACGTTTGATCTTGTTGAACTTATTTTAACTATATTGGCAAACTCTTTTGGGACCTAAGCTTTGTAAACTCTGAATGTTTTAATGATCAAACGCTGTATTTTCTAAACGACACTTTAGGTCGTTCAATATAACTGTAACTATGGTGCTATGACCGTCACCCCAGGTATTCCATTCCGCTGCCATTCAGGTAAATTGGGGGTGTGACAGATTGGTATCAGAGCTAAGGTTATAGCGAACTATGATGTATCATGGACCCTAGACTATAACCACACCATCATAGCATCTCATCATTTCATCATAGGTGCATATTCATTATACATGTTGTTTCATGCACACACTGTGCGAGTTATTTATACCCATACTCCTATATATATATATATATGATTATATTGACCTGGTTCACAAGTGACATGTCTTCAAATACTCACCCTGTTATCCTTTTATCGGATTCCAACGTTTAAGATACTCTGTTATCTTCCACTACCATTATACCAGCTGTTGCAATTATGCCGCCATTAGCACCATTGATTTGTTATAGGAATAAGGTTTTCCTATCATTCAACCTATACATAGAATGCCGTTTGGTAGGGTATTCAGACTTAATTTTAATGGACTTATTAGGATGCTTATTACAAGGGAGATAGTATGTTTTCTTTCCTCCACTAGTAGGACGCTTACTACTCAGGTACTACCACCACCGTCAGCTACTTATTTCAGTATTGGTCGTCCCATTGTGCGTACTTCAGTTTTACCTCTTAGATGTCGCGAGATAGTGCGAAAGAGGGTAGTATTCCATTTACTATTATCACCATCACATCTCAGAGACTTTACACCCATATATGACAGGCCGCTTAAGAAGCAACCACTATTTGACATACCATTACCATCTACTACACGTTACACCACCTTATAGGTTTGAGGTTGGTGAGAGTTTGAGAGCCTCTACTGCTTGACAACCTACTACTCTTCATCGTTAGATGATGATCTCTAATTATTTGAGATTACCCACGAGTGTTTGGACGATACACTCTGAATAATACCACAAGCCTCACAAACACAATAAGAATTGCAACAAATTGCCCAAGGGTGGCATCTATCACAAGGACTCTATATTATCTGAGATATGATCGACTCGTACCTCCGCAACACAATAAACCAACAAGATACTTTGAACGGTACTATACCATCATAATGGAACTCATCACAACTCTCCCTTCATTATCAAGTTGGATTACACCACATTCTAAACCGATAACTACATCATTAGTCGCTCTAGCAATACTCCACCGACCAATGTGGTCACAGTAGTAGATTTGACATGTAATTACAACTTTGGAAATATGCAAGTAAGACAATAGGATTAATAAAGACGAAGATGTCTTTACGATTAGATGGTCACGTTGACCAAGATAAGAGTGACTGCCCTAGTTTTTCGTGTTTCGGAGATAATAGCAATTCAAGTAAGTCAAAGTCAAATTAAATTTTTGTACAAACAAAAAGATTTCTTGCAAACCTTATGAAGTACGACAAATTATTGATTTTAAATGGTTGGATTTAAAACTCATTTTTGTTTGAGCAACAATCTTCTTGAACTCCCTTTTTCCAAAGACATACATATATAAGATATTGTTTTTATCAAAATACAAAATATTTCGTAGTCACATCTTTTACATAACTATATTTGTAACACCCCAACCCGATAAGGGTAGTAGTATTACATTACAGTGACATATCAGAACAAACACAAGCATATGATTTATACATACAAAAGAAATTCAGGGTTTACAAATGGAAAATCTGATACTACAAGGTTACAAAAATAAATACTAAGTCTAATGAGGTGAAACTTCTTCTAATCATCTCTAGTCCAACGTAACTATCAAAGCATAGTCTTCTAAGTTCAGTCACACTCTCTTCCCATAACCCAGCTTCCTACTAAAACCTGCCGCAGGAAAAGGAAATGCGGCTGAGCTTAAAAAGCCCAGTGAACAAATGCATATACAAAACAATGATAATGAAACAGAACTGAAATATAGTGCATTGGGGAAATAGAATAAGGAATATATAAAAGAGAGTAATAGAAAAGAAAAGAAGAAAGGATAGTCATCCACCACGAGCCCAAAACTCAAAGTCATATCTCAACATCATAATCTCAAAGTCATAATCACAAAATCAGAGGGGATACCTCTCAGGCAACCAGATAATATGAGGGGTGTCCTCATGTATCAACAGGGGTGGAGTGATCAGCTCCCAGGGGTTGTGAAGGGCATGTATAGCACACAGTACCAATCACCTCAAAGTCAACTCAAAGTCATAGTTAAATCCACTAAGCATACATGTCTAGGATTGCAACCCATACGCCCCTTACTCAAAGTCAATCTCAAAGTCATATACTCAAAGTCATAATGGCCATAATAGTAATCATAAAAAGGGACGGCGTGAGAAATCACTCACCCACACATGAGTCATGCCAGTGGTGCATCACAGACATGCCTATGGTACCTCCATAGGTAGGGAAACATAAATGGCTCGGGTATCAAACTAAGAGTCAGGTCTCAAAGTCATGCAAAAGGTCATATAGCAAAGGTGCATCTCAAGGTCATGTCTCAAGGTCATCTCAAAGTCATAATATCCGAAGTCATATCAATGGTTCAGAATATCCAAGATTCATTACAAAAGGTTCATTATTAAGTTTCATAAGTTCATAAAATGTGAAAAGGGTTAAGATAAAACAGATTTAAAAACCTTAATAGTCATTTGCTCGTTTCATCTCAAAGATCTCCCTTTTTAACCATTCTTCATAAAAGCCAATTAATCCTTCATTTTAAAATGGTTTCGTATCAAAATCATAGAGTGTTATTTCAAAACAGTTTCCTTCCATGACATCAAGTTATATTTTCAAAAGGTTTTCATATCAGATTATCATAAAAGATGAACCAGAGATATCGGGTATACAAAGGTCAGAAGTCATAGCAACGAAATCAAATCAGAAGCTAACATATCAAAGCTTAACAGGAATCAGAGGAAGTTCACAACAGAAGGGAGCATTGCAATGGCTTGGGGAATCTTAACTGAATCATAGCTCAAAGTCATAAGAAGAATATAGGAGCCTTTACTAAAAAGGCAGAGTATCCGTACCTTATTGCAAAAGCTCAAATAGAACAAACACAGAAATAGGAAAAGCTCAAAGTCTCTCCTTCTTCACACCTAGAGGAGTAGAAGGGAATTATAATTGATCTTTAATTACATGTCTTTCCATTTAAAGTAACTTTCCACTTTTAGCAGGTTTCCATAATTAGTAAGTTTCCACTTTTAGAAAGTTTTCATAATTAGAAGGTTTCCATTTTAGAAAGTTGAATCATCATTAATGGAAATAAGTATCCTTTATCATACTTTCACATTTGGTCCTTAGGGTTTCATAACTTTGCATTTTATATCCTTTACTTTCCAAAATTACACTTTAAACCTTTTAGTATTCAAAGTTACACATTAAACCCTTAACTTATCCATTCTACATAATGAGCACTTATTTTATTAAGTTATTCGAATGGATCCTCAATTTTTCATAATTTGCACTTTAAGTCCCTCAAGTTATAAAAGTTACATATTTAACCCTTTAATTTATAATTTCAACTTTTAATTATTACTAATTACATATTATGCCATTAAATTATCAAAATGACACATAAATCCCTGAATATATTAAATTATCCCAAACAGCCTTAAGTTTCCAGCAATTACATATTTAGTCCCTCTCTTTTAATTATTTTCAAAACAAACCCTAATTAGGTTTAAAAATACATTTTAATCCTTTAATATGCAAAATTTACACTTGGCACCCTTATCTTATATTTTATTCAAAAAGTACACAGCCCAGAATAAGTTCTAAAAATAACCCACAAGTTTTAAAAGTTACAAAACTCACCCAAAACTTTTTAACCAAATCGTATAAACATAAAATCATAGGATTAAAAACCCTAATCAAAACTAATCCATTTTCAATCATTAAACAATCATTAAACATCATTAAAAATCACCAATACAAGCCCTAATTCTCAAAAATCAGATCGCATGAATTTTCCTTTTTCTTTTTATACGATTTATGCAAAATTCATTAAACCCAAAATAATTCGAAACAAAGGATTTAGGTTACAATAATTCTTTCCAATAATTTTCCAGGTCATAATACATTATAACAAGCGTATAATAATTTTATTAATAATTATTATGGATCAGAATATATATTTCACAATAAAACACGTTTTTAGGGTTTTAAATCACGAAATCGATGTAGAGCATGCATGGATCGAATGGAACATTTTAGATGATGTTAATAGGGTGTAAGGGACCTGAGAAAAATACCAAACCAATATTCGAACATGTGGAATAAGCAGTTCAATCAGATGTATACGCGATTGGCCAAAACACTCCAAAAATCGTCACGACTTCACCAATGGCATAACAACCTTGAAACCAATTTTCGTGGGTCTTATTACATATAAGGAACATCAGAAAAATGATGAATGAATTTATAGAGGTCGAATTAAGCAGAAACGATTTACCTTATTTGTAGGGCTCGACAAAAGAAAAACAATGCCACGATGGTGTAAGGCTTCAACAATTCGAATGGGATTTTTCTTGGCTTCTTAGGATGATGATAGATCACAGAAAAATGCTTGAGAGTGATGGGAGAGTCGAATGGAGGCTTGGGAATATTTTCTTGTGTGTTTTGTTTATTCGGTATTAGGGTTTGGAGGAAAAAGGGTATGGGTTGACTTTTATTTTGATTGTGCCGAGTAGGGGGGGGGGTTATGGGCCAGGAATTTCGTGATTTTAGCTTGGGTAATATCTCTTAATAATTATCTTCTCAATTTACCATATATATATCATTTAAATCAAAATAAAACTAATTAAAATACATTTTTACCTTAATCGGCCATATAGGGGCATTTTGGTAATTTCACCACTTGTGTAAATGTTAAATGTAATAGTTAAAATTATTTGGATACATAACTTGTGCATTGTTTGAAGTTTGGGATTTATTTGGAGACTTTAATAAGCTTTTAATTAAGTTTTAACTTGTAGGGGCATTTTGGTCTTTTCACATGCTTTTAGATTTTTAGGTGTTACAACTTCTTCCCCTCTAAAAAGAAAAATTTCGTCCTCGAAATTTGAAGTCGCAAAGTTAGACGAAGTCGTAGTAAACCGCAAAAGGACATTACAAACATTCTCACGCTCGGGGAGGTTCTTCCAAAAAAAAAAAATAAAATAAAAAAAAAAAATAAAAAAAAAAAAAATCTTCGGACCCAAATGGTTTCTCATGACTCGTAACTATTGTCAAAATAGTTTCAGATTTCCCGGAAAGGCATATCATATTGAATTTGAATCAAAAGGATAATGTACCCAACATAACGGATGATAATCGAATTCTCCAGGAAGAGGTATAAAATACCTAGGATTTACATCGAATTGATTAGGCGAATCAGATGAGAGTACATTGAATCGTAGCAAACATGGGGTGATATAAGGTTTAACTCTTCAGCTTCTCAGATAGTCTCGGCTTTTAGATAACCTTCCAAAGGTATTCTCATAAACGAACAGATCTCATTTCCTCAAAGTCCACAATCACATATTTTACTCATAGTAGATCATAATGAACATCTTCACGAATGCGAATCGTATACGGACAGAAAGCATATCGTTAGATATCGTCAACGGCAGAAATTTCATAATGGAACCGAAGATCCTTATCAGAAGTTGCAAAGATCAGCAGAACACGTGTCGAGAGTCCAAACGTATCGAATCGTATAACCAGGACAGCATATCAACGTATAGGTAGAATGAACCTAAAGTCTCACTAAATGCGAATGACTTCAATCAGATATCATAAATTCTAAGGCTTCTAAGGCACTCCTCGAAATATCACATGCCCACCATAAGTGCACGTTATATGATGTAAGTATTATCACGTTGGCCAGGCGTCATAATACTGGCATCATATACATATGCCCTCATGATGGTCATACTTTATCTGAAGTCGTGAACAACACAAACTTATCTAAATCCACCTAGTCCACCTACGGTCTCAGAGGTCACCAAAATCAAACATCATAACTCAGAGAACGAAATTACTCGAAGAGTAACGGAAATCCGAGAATGTCATTCAAAATTAAGGTACGTCATCAATAGCGTCAATCCTTTACAGAATCATCTCCTCTAAACACAATGTGTGCTTCAAAATCCGTCCACTCAAATACAAATTCAATATTCCTTCCAAGTTGGAGTAGCCTGTTTACTCTTGTCCATCTTACCTCATGATTAAAAGAATTTAAAAACTCGAGTCTGGTTCCTCCGGTCTTCAGCAGCTCCTCTTGGTAGTGTGGCGTCGTAGCGGCAGTCTCTGACACGATCACTGTGCATCCCTCCATCCGCAGGTCTGCTTCTGCTCTCAATTCATCTTAGTACAACTAAAATGAATAGAGAAACAAGACTGCGTTTCTTCGACAGGTCTTCTAACATAGCTCCAGGTCTTAAGGTACATGCTGTTGTTGTCGACTCCAGGTTGTGTGTTGAATGGTTCGTCTTCTTTGGTCTGGTTGTCTTGATGCCCAAACTGAAATCTTCACGTGTTGCGTAATGCATGATTGAGCACTATCCTAGTTCCTCACTTCTTCTTGTATGCTTCTTCCATGGTAATGCTTGTCGCAACCATCTTCTACGACTCTTCCACCAAGTTTCTAACTCCGATAACGATCTTCGATCTTGGTCCTTCTTGTGAAAGCTCTGTCTTTACATTATACAGGGTAGTGTTGTCTATTATGCTTTCTCAAATTTCTCTTCCAGAACAAAGGGTCGTCTCACCAATAATCTCTATGTTCTTCTTTCGTTTTAGAACACAACACAATGTCATACTATGACAATTTGTCCAAAACACGCAAAAAACATGATTATTTTAGCCAACACCATTGGCATCATTCAAGTTCATAAATGTTATAACGAGTGCAAAGGCAACTTCAGAAATCATCTCAGGGAATTTTCACATCGCCTTCTTTCTTCTTCAAGAACTGAAATACTTCACAAAGGTTACTCTCGGTTAGTTAACCCCCTTCTTAGAAGTTCTTGTGGTTGCTTCTTCAGTGCTTCAAATCTAAAATGATGCAATCAGACGCGGAGTTTCAAAGGAAAAACAAATTAATCATTGATACGCGGAAACAGATAATGATTACTGATAGTGGTACGTTTAAGTTTACGATAGTCGATACGTCATCGCATACTTCTCTCGTTCTTCTTCATAAACAAACAAGAGCATCTAAAGAGAATCACCAAGGTTAAAAATCATATTCCATCAGCTCCTTCAATCTCTCAACTTCTATGGCACCATGGTTTCTTTACTGATATCAGTTCAATGTCCACTCTACTTCTTAAGCAGGAAGGAGTACCAAAAGGTTCATCAGAGAATACCGGAAAATCTTCGTATGACAAAATATTTCCCAATAGTAGAACTTTCCAAGGGTTGATAATAATGGTTTTCAGGACAACTTGGTAATCACATGAGTTTGGGGTAGGTGTTTCCATAGTGACAGAAATTTTTAGCAGATGTAGAGAGTCATCATAATGAAATAGAGTGAAGCAGATTTTTAAGGTCACATTTCAGATATGGTAGTCTATGCTATCTTCACGAATAGTCATTCAGTCCAAAAGACCGTACAATCTGACATCTCAAAGTCAAAGGATTTCATAGAGTGAATATAGTCGTCAAATCATACAGATAGTCCATATATCAGAGTCAAGTACATGGTTCAACAAAATGTTGGGATGGATAAACGAACAGTTCAATGTGTGGGAATTTCGTTTAACTTCTTAGCATAAGTAGCAGGTAGGATGTGTATCATTGGTAATACGAATATCGTATAATCGTCAATTGGGAGAGGTACAGAATCTCAGTTATCAGCATCATCATGCTTAGTTAACACATCCTTATAGAGATAGTATTTACATCATACCCTTCCAAAGGAAACGGTTGGCAGAACAAGGTTCATCATTGAAAGAGAGGAAACAAAACTTCTCATATTCGTGGTTCATAATTACCAGAATTCTCATAGGAGTAGTAATGGATCATACAGAGTTAAGTAGTATCGGGTGATACATTCATACCTAACATAAGTAATGAATTTACAGAATGTGTCGAACACATTGTGGTTGAATGACCTACGATATGGTCGAAAAGGTGTCAAACCGCTTATCAACAAATCGGAGGCGGAGATCAAAATCTGAAGATGAAACTTAAATGTGTAAGGTATCCAGGTAGCTTTCCGAGGTATTCCAAACTTACTTGGTTACTAAGCTTAAGTTGCAAAACTTCTAACTTCTGAAACAAAGGTCCTTATAAGGCTTATCTAAGAGCAAAGGCACGATCAGAGTGTTATGGAAGCAAATGATACTTACATAAATGTCTTAGTCTACCCATTCCTCACTGGTAATAACTTAGGTTCCTATGGGGAATCCTAATGTAAAGTTTCAAAGGTTGTCTTATGAGCGCCTACAGTGGAAACTTAGGGGTCCAAACATCACAGGTCAAGGGTAAATGTATTACGAATCGCAGCCTGGTCTCTGATACCATAATTGTAACACCCCAACCCGATAAGGGTAGAAGTATTACATTACAGTGACATATCAGAACAAACACAAGCATATGATTTATACATACAAAAGAAATTCAGGGTTTACAAATGGAAAATCTGATACTACAAGGTTACAAAAATAAATACTAAGTCTAATGAGGTGAAACTCCTTCTAATCATCTCTAGTCCAGCGTAACTATCAAAGCATAGTCTTCTAAGTCCAGTCACACTCTCTTCCCATAACCCAGCTTCCTACTAAAACCTGCCGCAGGAAAAGGAAATGCGGCTGAGCTTAAAAAGCCCAGTGAACAGATACATATACAAAACAATGATAATGAAACAGAACGGAAATATAGTGCATTGGGGAAATAGAATAAGGAATATATAAAAGAGAGTAATAGAAAAGAAAAGAAGAAAGGATAGTCATCCACCGCGAGCCCAAAACTCAAAGTCATATCTCAACATCATAATCTCAAAGTCATAATCACAAAATCAGAGGGGATACCTCTCAGGCAACCAGATAATATGAGGGGTGTCCTCATGTATCAACAGGGGTGGAGTGATCAGCTCCCAGGGGTTGTGAAGGGCATGTATAGCACACAGTACCAATCACCTCAAAGTCAACTCAAAGTCATAGTTAAATCCACTAAGCATACATGTCTAGGATTGCAACCCATACGCCCCTTACTCAAAGTCAATCTCAAAGTCATATACTCAAAGTCATAATGGCCATAATAGTAATCATAAAAAGGGACGGCGTGAGAAATCACTCACCCACACATGAGTCATGCTAGTGGTGCATCACAGACATGCCTATGGTACCTCCATAGGTAGGGAAACATAAATGGCTCGGGTATCAAACTAAGAGTCAGGTCTCAAAGTCATGCAAAAGGTCATATAGCAAAGGTGCATCTCAAGGTCATGTCTCAAGGTCATCTCAAAGTCATAATATCCGAAGTCATATCAATGGTTCAGAATATCCAAGATTCATTACAAAAGGTTCATTATTAAGTTTCATAAGTTCATAAAATGTGAAAAGGGTTAAGATAAAACAGATTTAAAAACCTTAATAGTCATTTGCTCGTTTCATCTCAAAGATCTCCCTTTTTAACCATTCTTCATAAAAGCCAATTAATCCTTCATTTTAAAATGGTTTCGTATCAAATTCATAGAGTGTTATTTCAAAACAGTTTCCTTCCATGACATCAAGTTATATTTTCAAAAGGTTTTCATATCAGATTATCATAAAAGATGAACCAGAGATATCGGGTATACAAAGGTCAGAAGTCATAGCAACGAAATCAAATCAGAAGCTAACATATCAAAGCTTAACAGGAATCAGAGGAAGTTCACAACAGAAGGGAGCATTGCAATGGCTTGGGGAATCTTAACTGAATCATAGCTCAAAGTCATAAGAAGAATATAGGAGCCTTTACTAAAAAGGCAGAGTATCCGTACCTTATTGCAAAAGCTCAAATAGAACAAACACAGAAATAGGAAAAGCTCAAAGTCTCTCCTTCTTCACACCTAGAGGAGTAGAAGGGAATTATAATTGATCTTTAATTACATGTCTTTCCATTTAAAGTAACTTTCCACTTTTAGCAGGTTTCCATAATTAGTAAGTTTCCACTTTTAGAAAGTTTTCATAATTAGAAGGTTTCCATTTTTAGAAAGTTGAATCATCATTAATGGAAATAAGTATCCTTTATCATACTTTCACATTTGGTCCTTAGGGTTTCATAACTTTGCATTTTATATCCTTTACTTTCCAAAATTACACTTTAAACCTTTTAGTATTCAAAGTTACACATTAAACCCTTAACTTATCCATTCTACATAATGAGCACTTATTTTATTAAGTTATTCGAATGGATCCTCAATTTTTCATAATTTGCACTTTAAGTCCCTCAAGTTATAAAAGTTACATATTTAACCCTTTAATTTATAATTTCAACTTTTAATTATTACTAATTACATATTATGCCATTAAATTATCAAAATGACACATAAATCCCTGAATATATTAAATTATCCCAAACAGCCTTAAGTTTCCAGCAATTACATATTTAGTCCCTCTCTTTTAATTATTTTCAAAACAAACCCTAATTAGGTTTAAAAATACATTTTAATCCTTTAATATGCAAAATTTACACTTGGCACCCTTATCTTATATTTTATTCGAAAAGTACACAGCCCAGAATAAGTTCTAAAAATAACCCACAAGTTTTAAAAGTTACAAAACTCACCCAAAACTTTTTAACCAAATCGTATAAACATAAAATCATAGGATTAAAAACCCTAATCAAAACTAATCCATTTTCAATCATTAAACAATCATTAAACATCATTAAAAATCACCAATACAAGCCCTAATTCTCAAAAATCGGATCGCATGAATTTTCCTTTTTCTTTTTATACGATTTATGCAAAATTCATTAAACCCAAAATAATTCGAAACAAAGGATTTAGGTTACAATAATTCTTTCCAATAATTTTCCAGGTCATAATACATTATAACAAGCGTATAATAATTTTATTAATAATTATTATGGATCAGAATATATATTTCACAATAAAACACGTTTTTAGGGTTTTAAATCACGAAATCGATGTAGAGCATGCATGGATCGAATGGAACATTTTAGATGATGTTAATAGGGTGTAAGGGACCTGAGAAAAATACCAAACCAATATTCGAACATGTGGAATAAGCAGTTCGATCAGATGTATACGCGATTGGCCAAAACACTCCAAAAATCGTCACGACTTCACCAATGGCATAACAACCTTGAAACCAATTTTCGTGGGTCTTATTACATATAAGGAACATCAGAAAAATGATGAATGAATTTTATAGAGGTCGAATTAAGCAGAAACGATTTACCTTATTTGTAGGGCTCGACAAAAGAAAAACAATGCCACGATGGTGTAAGGCTTCAACAATTCGAATGGGATTTTTCTTGGCTTCTTAGGATGATGATAGATCACAGAAAAATGCTTGAGAGTGATGGGAGAGTCGAATGGAGGCTTGGGAATATTTTCTTGTGTGTTTTGTTTATTCGGTATTAGGGTTTGGAGGAAAAAGGGTATGGGTTGACTTTTATTTTGATTGTGCCGAGTAGGGGGGGGTTATGGGCCAGGAATTTCGTGATTTTAGCTTGGGTAATATCTCTTAATAATTATCTTCTCAATTTACCATATATATATCATTTAAATCAAAATAAAACTAATTAAAATACATTTTTACCTTAATCGGCCATATAGGGGCATTTTGGTAATTTCACCACTTGTGTAAATGTTAAATGTAATAGTTAAAATTATTTGGATACATAACTTGTGCATTGTTTGAAGTTTGGGATTTATTTGGAGACTTTAATAAGCTTTTAATTAAGTTTTAACTTGTAGGGGCATTTTGGTCTTTTCACATGCTTTTAGATTTTTAGGTGTTACAACTTCTTCCCCTCTAAAAAGAAAAATTTCGTCCTCGAAATTTGAAGTCGCAAAGTTAGACGAAGTCGTAGTAAACCGCAAAAGGACATTACAAACATTCTCACGCTCGGGGAGGTTCTTCCAAAAAAAAAAAAAAAAAAAAAAAAAAAAAAAAAATCTTCGGACCCAAATGGTTTCTCATGACTCGTAACTATTGTCAAAATAGTTTCAGATTTCCCGGAAAGGCATATCATATTGAATTTGAATCAAAAGGATAATGTACCCAACATAACGGATGATAATCGAATTCTCCAGGAAGAGGTATAAAATACCTAGGATTTACATCGAATTGATTAGGCGAATCAGATGAGAGTACATTGAATCGTAGCAAACATGGGGTGATATAAGGTTTAACTCTTCAGCTTCTCAGATAGTCTCGGCTTTTAGATAACCTTCCAAAGGTATTCTCATAAACGAACAGATCTCATTTCCTCAAAGTCCACAATCACATATTTTACTCATAGTAGATCATAATGAACATCTTCACGAATGCGAATCGTATACGGACAGAAAGCATATCGTTAGATATCGTCAACGGCAGAAATTTCATAATGGAACCGAAGATCCTTATCAGAAGTTGCAAAGATCAGCAGAACACGTGTCGAGAGTCCAAACGTATCGAATCGTATAACCAGGACAGCATATCAACGTATAGGTAGAATGAACCTAAAGTCTCACTAAATGCGAATGACTTCAATCAGATATCATAAATTCTAAGGCTTCTAAGGCACTCCTCGAAATATCACATGCCCACCATAAGTGCACGTTATATGATGTAAGTATTATCACGTTGGCCAGGCGTCATAATACTGGCATCATATACATATGCCCTCATGATGGTCATACTTTATCTGAAGTCGTGAACAACACAAACTTATCTAAATCCACCTAGTCCACCTACGGTCTCAGAGGTCACCAAAATCAAACATCATAACTCAGAGAACGAAATTACTCGAAGAGTAACGGAAATCGGAGAATGTCATTCAAAATTAAGGTACGTCATCAATAGCGTCAATCCTTTACAGAATCATCTCCTCTAAACACAATGTCTGCTTCAAAATCCGTCCACTCAAATACAAATTCAATATTCCTTCCAAGTTGGAGTAGCCTGTTTACTCTTGTCCATCTTACCTCATGATTAAAAGAATTTAAAAACTCGAGTCTGGTTCCTCCGGTCTTCAGCAGCTCCTCTTGGTAGTGTGGCGTTGTAGCGGCAGTCTCTGACACGATCACTGTGCATCCCTCCATCCGCAGGTCTGCTTCTGCTCTCAATTCATCTTAGTACAACTAAAATGAATAGAGAAACAAGACTGCGTTTCTTCGACAGGTCTTCTAACATAGCTCCAGGTCTTAAGGTACATGCTGTTGTTGTCGACTCCAGGTTGTGTGTTGAATGGTTCGTCTTCTTTGGTCTGGTTGTCTTGATGCCCAAACTGAAATCTTCACGTGTTGCGTAATGCATGATTGAGCACTATCCTAGTTCCTCACTTCTTCTTGTATGCTTCTTCCATGGTAATGCTTGTCGCAACCATCTTCTACGACTCTTCCACCAAGTTTCTAACTCCGATAACGATCTTCGATCTTGGTCCTTCTTGTGAAAGCTCTGTCTTTACATTATACAGGGTAGTGTTGTCTATTATGCTTTCTCAAATTTCTCTTCCAGAACAAAGGGTCGTCTCACCAATAATCTCTATGTTCTTCTTTCGTTTTAGAACACAACACAATGTCATACTATGACAATTTGTCCAAAACACGCGAAAAACATGATTATTCTAGCCAACACCATTGGCATCATTCAAGTTCATAAATGTTATAACGAGTGCAAAGGCAACTTCAGAAATCATCTCAGGGAATTTTCACATCGCCTTCTTTCTTCTTCAAGAACTGAAATACTTCACAAAGGTTACTCTCGGTTAGTTAACCCCCTTCTTAGAAGTTCTTGTGGTTGCTTCTTCAGTGCTTCAAATCTAAAATGATGCAATCAGACGCGGAGTTTCAAAGGAAAAACAAATTAATCATTGATACGCGGAAACAGATAATGATTACTGATAGTGGTACGTTTAAGTTTACGATAGTCGATACGTCATCGCATACTTCTCTCGTTCTTCTTCATAAACAAACAAGAGCATCTAAAGAGAATCACCAAGGTTAAAAATCATATTCCATCAGCTCCTTCAATCTCTCAACTTCTATGGCACCATGGTTTCTTTACTGATATCAGTTCAATGTCCACTCTACTTCTTAAGCAGGAAGGAGTACCAAAAGGTTCATCAGAGAATACCGGAAAATCTTCGTATGACAAAATATTTCCCAATAGTAGAACTTTCCAAGGGTTGATAATAATGGTTTTCAGGACAACTTGGTAATCACATGAGTTTGGGGTAGGTGTTTCCATAGTGACAGAAATTTTTAGCAGATGTAGAGAGTCATCATAATGAAATAGAGTGAAGCAGATTTTTAAGGTCACATTTCAGATATGGTAGTCTATGTTATCTTCACGAATAGTCATTCAGTCCAAAAGACCGTACAATCAGACATCTCAAAGTCAAAGGATTTCATAGAGTGAATATAGTCGTCAAATCATACAGATAGTCCATATATCAGAGTCAAGTACATGGTTCAACAAAATGTTGGGATGGATAAACGAACAGTTCAATGTGTGGGAATTTCGTTTAACTTCTTAGCATAAGTAGCAGGTAGGATGTGTATCATTGGTAATACGAATATCGTATAATCGTCAATTGGGAGAGGTACAGAATCTCAGTTATCAGCATCATCATGCTTAGTTAACAAATCCTTATAGAGATAGTATTTACATCATACCCTTCCAAAGGAAACGGTTGGCAGAACAAGGTTCATCATTGAAAGAGAGGAAACAAAACTTCTCATATTCGTGGTTCATAATTACCAGAATTCTCATAGGAGTAGTAATGGATCATACAGAGTTAAGTAGTATCGGGTGATACATTCATACCTAACATAAGTAATGAATTTACAGAATGTGTCGAACACATTGTGGTTGAATGACCTACGATATGGTCGAAAAGGTGTCAAACCGCTTATCAACAAATCGGAGGCGGAGATCAAAATCTGAAGATGAAACTTAAATGTGTAAGGTATCCAGGTAGCTTTCCGAGGTATTCCAAACTTACTTGGTTACTAAGCTTAAGTTGCAAAACTTCTAACTTCTGAAACAAAGGTCCTTATAAGGCTTATCTAAGAGCAAAGGCACGATCAGAGTGTTACGGAAGCAAATGATACTTACATAAATGTCTTAGTTTACCCATTCCTCACTGGTAATAACTTAGGTTCCTATGGGGAATCCTAATGTAAAGTTTCAAAGGTTGTCTTATGAGTGCCTACAGTGGAAACTTAGGGGTCCAAACTTCACAGGTCAAGGGTAAATGTATTACGAATCGCAGCCTGGTCTCTGATACCATAATTGTAACACCCCAACCCGATAAGGGTAGAAGTATTATATTACAGTGACATATCAGAACAAACACAAGCATATGATTTATACATACAAAAGAAATTCAGGGTTTACAAATGGAAAATCTGATACTACAAGGTTACAAAAATAAATACTAAGTCTAATGAGGTGAAACTTCTTCTAATCATCTCTAGTCCAGCGTAACTATCAAAGCATAGTCTTCTAAGTCCAGTCACACTCTCTTCCCATAACCCAGCTTCCTACTAAAACCTGCCGCAGGAAAAGGAAATGCGGCTGAGCTTAAAAAGCCCAGTGAACAGATACATATACAAAACAATGATAATGAAACAGAACTGAAATATAGTGCATTGGGGAAATAGAATAAGGAATATATAAAAGAGAGTAATAGAAAAGAAAAGAAGAAAGGATAGTCATCCACCGCGAGCCCAAAACTCAAAGTCATGTCTCAACATCATAATCTCAAAGTCATAATCACAAAATCAGAGGGGATACCTCTCAGGCAACCAGATAATATGAGGGGTGTCCTCATGTATCAACAGGGGTGGAGTGATCAGCTCCCAGGGGTTGTGAAGGGCATGTATAGCACACAGTACCAATCACCTCAAAGTCAACTCAAAGTCATAGTTAAATCCACTAAGCATACATGTCTAGGATTGCAACCCATACGCCCCTTACTCAAAGTCAATCTCAAAGTCATATACTCAAAGATCTCCCTTTTTAACCAGATTTAAAAACCTTAATAGTCATTTGCTCGTTTCATCTCAAAGATCTCCCTTTTTAACCATTCTTCATAAAAGCCAATTAATCCTTCATTTTAAAATGGTTTCGTATCAAAATCATAGAGTGTTATTTCAAAACAGTTTCCTTCCATGACATCAAGTTATATTTTCAAAAGGTTTTCATATCAGATTATCATAAAAGATGAACCAGAGATATCGGGTATACAAAGGTCAGAAGTCATAGCAACGAAATCAAATCAGAAGCTAACATATCAAAGCTTAACAGGAATCAGAGGAAGTTCACAACAGAAGGGAGCATAGCAATGGCTTGGGGAATCTTAACTGAATCATAGCTCAAAGTCATAAGAAGAATATAGGAGCCTTTACTAAAAAGGCAGAGTATCCGTACCTTATTGCAAAAGCTCAAATAGAACAAACACAGAAATAGGAAAAGCTCAAAGTCTCTCCTTCTTCACACCTAGAGGAGTAGAAGGGAATTATAATTGATCTTTAATTACATGTCTTTCCATTTAAAGTAACTTTCCACTTTTAGCAGGTTTCCATAATTAGTAAGTTTCCACTTTTAGAAAGTTTTCATAATTAGAAGGTTTCCATTTTTAGAAAGTTGAATCATCATTAATGGAAATAAGTATCCTTTATCATACTTTCACATTTGGTCCTTAGGGTTTCATAACTTTGCATTTTATATCCTTTACTTTCCAAAATTACACTTTAAACCTTTTAGTATTCAAAGTTACACATTAAACCCTTAACTTATCCATTTTACATAATGAGCACTTATTTTATTAAGTTATTCGAATGGATCCTCAATTTTTCATAATTTGCACTTTAAGTCCCTCAAGTTATAAAACTTACATATTTAACCCTTTAATTTATAATTTCAACTTTTAATTATTACTAATTACATATTATGCCATTAAATTATCAAAATGACACATAAATCCCTGAATATATTAAATTATCCCAAACAGCCTTAAGTTTCCAGCAATTACATATTTAGTCCCTCTCTTTTAATTATTTTCAAAACAAACCCTAATTAGGTTTAAAAATACATTTTAATCCTTTAATATGCAAAATTTACACTTGGCACCCTTATCTTATATTTTATTCGAAAAGTACACAGCCCAGAATAAGTTCTAAAAATAACCCACAAGTTTTAAAAGTTACTAAACTCACCCAAAACTTTTTAACCAAATCGTATAAACATAAAATCATAGGATTAAAAACCCTAATAAAAACTAATCCATTTTCAATCATTAAACAATCATTAAACATCATTAAAAATCACCAATACAAGCCCTAATTCTCAAAAATCAGATCGCATGAATTTTCCTTTTTCTTTTTATACGATTTATGCAAAATTCATTAAACCCAAAATAATTCGAAACAAAGGATTTAGGTTACAATAATTCTTTCCAATAATTTTCCAGGTCATAATACATTATAATAAGCGTATAATAATTTTATTAATAATTATTATGGATCAGAATATATATTTCACAATAAAACACGTTTTTAGGGTTTTAAATCACGAAATCGATGTAGAGCATGCATGGATCGAATGGAACATTTTAGATGATGTTAATAGGGTGTAAGGGACCTGATAAAAATACCAAACCAATATTCGAACGTGTTGAATAACCAGTTCGATCAGATGTATACGCGATTGGCCAAAACACTCCAAAAATCTTCACGACTTCACCAATGGCCTAACAACCTTGAAACCAATTTTCGTGGGTCTTATTACATATAAGGAACATCAGAAAAATGATGAATGAATTTTATATTGGTCGAATTAAGCAGAAACGATTTACCTTATTTGTAGGGCTCGACAAAAGAAAAACAATGCCACGATGGTGTAAGGCTTCAACAATTCGAATGGGATTTTTCTTGGCTTCTTAGGATGATGATAGATCACAGAAAAATGCTTGAGAGTGATGGGAGAGTCGAATGGAGGCTTGGGAATATTTTCTTGTGTGTTTTGTTTATTCGGTATTAGGGTTTGGAGGAAAAAGGGTATGGGTTGACTTTTATTTTGATTGTGCCGAGTAGGGGGGGGTTATGGGCCAGGAATTTCGTGATTTTAGCTTGGGTAATATCTCTTAATAATTATCTTCTCAATTTACCATATATATATCATTTAAATCAAAATAAAACTAATTAAAATACATTTTTACCTTAATCGGCCATATACGGGCATTTTGGTAATTTCACCACTTGTGTAAATGTTAAATGTAATAGTTAAAATTATTTGGATACATAACTTGTGCATTGTTTGAAGTTTGGGATTTATTTGAAGACTTTAATAAGCTTTTAATTAAGTTTTAACTTGTAGGGGCATTTTGGTCTTTTCACATGCTTTAAAATTTTTAGGTGTTACAATATTCATTACAAACTTCAAATAAAGTCAGTCCAAGATACATTTATGACCAAATTTCACAATGTTTCACTCAAATAAATGTCGTTAATTTTAGAAACCATATCTCCAAGAAGGAACGCGCATAACTCATGAACAAATCTCGAAAGCAACCACTACACCTACTTACTATTTGACCTTAGAAGCGAAAGAAACCCCTCTACCAGAGATTGCCAATATTGATACACCATGCCTTAACACCAGTACTTCAAATTACGACCTTTTTCGCTCATTTCATATTATAAGACTCTCACACTAGTATAAGTTCGTTGGATTAAAAGATCAAGGTACAATTACTCAACAAAATTTATATTCTTTTCGGAGACCGATATAGCTTAGTCACATTAGGACAAGACCTCATTTTCATGAAAGAATATCGAGAAGTTTCACCTGACCATAAGGCATTTAGCTTGCATTCGTGGCAAATCAAAACATCATTCGATGTGGTACCTACTTAACTCAGATCACCCGGACAACAATTTCCATTCTTTATACATTTTAGTCATGCCTAGAGGGATTACACATTTGAACCTGCGAATTTTACCTAGTATAAACTCTCGAATACTCCAAATCATTGGCACCAAATTTCTGGCCTATATCCTTTCATACATAGACTATCCTTTTCAATTGATTGTAGATGCCTTAACGACACGTCCATCCTTCACGCTCTCAATATTACTACCATATTCTCGACCACTTCATAATCACAAACCACTGCCCTGTTATGAACTAAGATGCTTACATTCTTTAAATAAGTGGATTAGTAGACTATTACCATTCCATAGTATTTACCCATGTATCCAATAAATCATTCAACGAGTTTTATTTCAAACTATTTTACTACCTTATGGGGAAATTGATTTTTACCGAATTTCTAAAATAAGCCGTTTTGTTACCGTACTATAAACTGATTTTTCCGATATTACGCCAAATATTTACTATTATTACGCGAAACAATTTTTATATTACTTTGAAAGGAAATAATTAGTATACCATTTTTAATAACAATGCGCTGAACACCATCTAAAGATTTTGAGAAAAATAATATTATTTTGACTAAATCAAGCATCGCATCATTAGTCCTTAACTATACATAGCCTGATCACCTATGTATACTTCAGGAAGGATTATGCCATGAAGGAAATAGTTACTTTTTAAAGTATTGCTAATAACAATCTTCATTTAAAAGCGTTTTAAACAAGTAAACTCTTTTTATAAATATCTTTTTCTGACAAACTCTCCCTGGATACTTACCCCACCTGTCACCCACTTAGTCATTAAGTTGGACTATCCATTGACTTCTTTAGGAGAGACTTCCCATATCAAGTACTAGGAGGATTACTCGATACAAGAAAAACAATAAAAGGGTTACGGAACTACTAACCTAGACTAGAAGTATACACCAAGACAATTTATAACTCAACAACAATTCTAAGATGCCACTAGACCATCCGAACCCCCATCTCTGACCTAGTTGTCCAATTTATTTATTCAAAGGTACTAGCTAGACTGAGCTACAGGATCGAACACATTGAAAGAGTATGCTAAGCAAAACCATAGGAATAAACCAAGCCTCCTAACCAATACTGTAAAGTGATTTGATTAAACATGGCGTTATCTAAACGCAAACTTCCCTGCAGTGAGTTTTCGCAAAGGATGATTGATTCGAATTATGGATATCGATATAGATTCCCTCAAGGAATTGTGTTCTCAAGAAATTCTAGATAACCTCACCTATACATCAAGAAAGGCATCAGACTCAAGAATATCTCCCCAGCTACATGTGAAGACAATACGGAAATTCATCGACATAGTATCAATTGAAACCCTCATATTGCCAACATGATGACAATTTCAACGATAAAACCATCTCAAGACTTAAGCTGGTTGAATACCTAGGCTTGTAATTTTACCAGATACCCACCAATAGGCACCATCCAATATCAGGAACCGAACATTAGACATCTATGCATTATGCGAACATTACCTATCCTACTATTTTATCCTTGTTAGTAATTTCACTTTTAAATAAAGTTGATTTAAAATTTATGTTTATACAAATCACATATCTCGTAGAAAATAATTTTTATTGCCTATTTTAAACAAATTCGATCCTTTTAATCAATATTTAGCTAAACCATTGTACAATGGGAAATATATAAACATCAAACTTTGGTAAACAGTCTTATTCACAACCTGTTTGAAAACCGCGTCACATTTCCTAACTATTGAATTTTGAATCATCAAGAAAGATATTATTTAGTAAACCATTTGCTCCATTTCTAAATTCGTTTATTCAGAAAAAGATTTCGACCAAAAACTCAAAAATCACTAGATAAATTTTGAAAACCAATCACCATGCTACGTCGCTTATGCAATTAGGGCTTAGTGATTTGAGAATAAGGAATATTGGAATATGTGATGAAGGAAATTAGGAGGAACACCATAGAACGATTACAAAGGTCAGTAATGGAGACCAAGCACAGTAGGCAAAGAATGACACATGTCTTAGCAATCCATTAGACCAAAACACAAAGAATCAAACATTGTTACCCATATTCTATCTTCTTCGTATAACGCCGTGTTCGAAAGACGTAACGTTGTGGAATTAGTCACAAGATTTATTGTACCCATTTCAATTGTTCTTGATAAAGGTGATCGAATCACCTCAGACATCTAGCTATCATTTTAAGACTTCCTTCGGGACCCCAATTAGATGTAAACACCGCCTATTATCCTCAGACCGATGGTCAGAACGAGAGAACGATTCAAACATAGGAAAGTTACACTCAGTGTATGAGTGATTGACTCTAGAAATGGTTGGACTAACCATTTATCACAAATCAGATTCAGTTACAACCATAATTATCGCACGATTGTAGAGACTACACTATTGGAGGCACTGTATGGTTAAAGTGCCAATTACCCATTTACAGACCGAAATCGGAAAGTTAAATTCACTGGTCTAGAACTAAACTATGGAACCACAAAGGAAATTTCACAAGTCAAGAACCAATTACAAGCAACGAGAAACTGGTAGAAGTTAGATTGGTACATAACGCACGTCATGCGAATTGGGTATCCCTGAACAGCAAACCAACTAGATTCAAGTGGGAGAACGAACTAAGTTGAAAGCTTTGCCTTGGAGAGGCATGATACAATTTTGGTAACACGCGAGATTGAACCTCTAGTATATTGGACCATTTAAGATTCATTTTAGAATCGACCAGCTGACGTATAAGATTTGAGTTCTGGCAGAGTTCAGCAACATATATTACCCATATCACATTGTAAACCTGAAGAAGCGCTGATCATCTATCGACGAACCAAACTCGGAAAAAGCCAAACTCACTATTCCTGAAGGCATTCATGAAATAACCAGAAATTTCTTACAAGTCAAGAATCAGTTACAAGTTCAATAAGTTTTAAACCCTTAGAATTTCAAGTTAATGGCAGGATTATGTTGAAAGTTCTGCCTAGGAAAGGCATGATATTATTCGGAAAATTTGGAAAATTAAACCCGTTATACACTGGACCACTTAATATTTCAGACAGAGTAGGCCTAGTGGCTGTCAGACCTGAGCCTTGTTAGAGAACAGCCGGATTGTACAACCATGTTTCGCATATTCAAATCCCAGGAAATGACTTTCAGATTAGTCACTCATAATCCAATTTGGAAAGGAATCCAACTCAAAGACAAACGTAAACTTGGTAAGAGAACCAATAGAAATCATGGACCGTGAGGTAGAACGGTTGAAGCAAAGTCGAATTCCTATCGTGGAAGTTCGCTGAAATTCTCGAATATTAACATCTTTTCACCAATACCACTCCCGAGACCAACACAAACTGAACTTCGGGACGAAGTTCCTGTTAGAAGGGAAGACTGTCACAACGCGTAATTTCCGGTCATTTTCTAAACCTCGACAATTTACTATTCACAAGTTACTATTCATCATTTACTATTCATCGATCACTATTCATCATTTTTGAGGTCAATTTGACATTCCGTGAAACATTCAGAAATTTTACTATTCACTTGACACTATTCATTTCCGAGAGAAAACCACTATTCACGTGCATTACTCATGTCATCGTAAATTAAGTTTACGAGTATTCAAATTCGCGTAACCGTATTGGTTCAAGAGCGAATTCATGCATTATCATTTGGGACATCTCATACGGACTAGAAGTAGTCCGCATATCATCATTAGGGCACTTGCATACCATTCCACTCGTAGGATAATTAAATTAATACTTTTGGTATAATTAGCTTTTACGTATAATTATTTCTATATAAACGTTAACAAATGATCAATAATGTGACTAACACATCCGACACTCCCGACTATGATCCCAATATATTTTTATATTTATTTTTATAATATAAAAATTATAATATTAAATTACCCGGTATTTTGGAGATTTATTTTAATTATTAACGTAAGTTTACTAAAATTACGACGGTCTTCGTAGAAATTAAACTATAATTATCTAAACACCCAATAATTATACCCAACCTATTTTTATAATTTTTACAACTTTATTTTATCCAGGTTAACTCCGTTAAAATTTATTTTTAGTTAACTCGGCACACCTTGAAACTACAAATAAACACATTATATCAACTAATACTCAATCTATAGTTACACACTCCATCTTTTTTTTTTTTCTTACAACCCCTTGCTGCCCCCCCCCCCCCCTAGCCATATCATTTCTTACAACTTTGAAATTTTGTTTACTAACTCCATTATTGAGATCTTACTAATTAATGCACCAAAAGTCATACAAGATATATATATTCTCATTTGCTTCTCATTTTCACAAAGTTATCACAAAATATCACTCTCTTTTTCTCTCTTTTTCTCTCTTGAACTCACGGCAACAACAAGAAGGAGGAGCAAGATCAAAATTTTTCTCAAAGATCTAGTGTTATTCTAGTTTAGTTAAGTTATTCTTACAAGGTTTTGAAACTTAAGGATACTAAGGTTTTATCATCTAATCACACCACCTTTCAAAGTAAGTTACCAAGTTAAATTTCATGTTTTCATCAAGTATTTACTTATATCTTATAGCTTTCATGCTTTGATCCATGCACAAAATAGTTATACCACTATATTTTTACAAACTTTTGGAACATACAAGCCCTAGAAATGATTTTGGTTAGATCCTTGTTAGATCTACTTGGTTATGATGTTTAGGAACCCATGACACCCTAAGAAGGTGTATGGTAGGATTAGACTAGTTTTGTGGTGATTGAAAGTGGTTTGATTGAAGTTAGAACTAGTTTGGAGACTTGAAAATGGTTTTTGAAACTACATATTGACCTACTGTCCCTATTTTTATTTCGTGGGAAAATCAGTTGATGGTGGTTAAATTTTGACCAAAGATTTAGAAAATACTTTCAAAAATGAAACTTTAGGCGAAATAACGGATTAAAACGAGTTTATAACGAAGGAGATATGATTTTTGTAAATTTAACGACGAAAACTATTTCCTGAAAAACTGCATGCTGTTTGGAAATTTTCGACGGACAAATAGAAGCGTTAAACGTAACCTAGAGGAGCCGAGTTATCAAAATATATTAGTACTTACTAAAACGAATCCGTGGACATAAAGAACGAGGAAAATGAGCTTAAAACGACCAAGTTATACGCGTTTTAAAATCGTCAAAACTATATATATATATATAGTCACTACTAGAAAATAATATAACTACGTACTAAATAATATATTTTCTAGATTTCTTATTCAAGGAGTTTATTTTTAACTAACGAAGTACGTACGACACAATGTTTAGTTCGCGACTACTAGACATTATTTTAAGGTTTTCGAGACGAGGAACATAACACTAACATTTTTATACTATATATTACGACAAATTATATACTTCTAAATTTGGACTTATTTTCCTAAGTATGGAAACTATTTTACTTTGACAATGACTAGTAATTCCAAATTACGAGTGGTATAGGTATCATGTGCATGTGCATTCATTACATCACGGCATGATCTAAATTAGATCACGATTATTCATTTAGGTTGCGGCTAGTGTTCGCGCCACATTGTCCCGATTACTTTACCATCGTTGTGCCATCTTTGTACTATCACTCCAGGTGAGTTCTCATAGCCCCGTTTTTAGTACTTATTTGATTTTAAATTCTACGGGGGAGAATACATTGCACAATTATTTATTATCATGGACCGTTAATTATATTGCCAAGCGAGAGTGAGTGGATAGATCTATCAAGGGTGACTCCTCCATTCGTGTTTGGGTTGCTCCATAAGGAAAACGAATGCATTTCATGTCTGAATATTTAGAGTGCCTGATAAACACTCCTTTGGGGCCAATTTAGTACGTCGAGCTTCGGTGCCATGAGCTTAAGAGACAATGTAGTACTTTTGACATTTTAGTACTTTACTTTATACTTGTGGCTATTGTACATACGATTTAACTTATAAACCTATGATTATTCACCAACTTTATGTTGACCGTTTTTCGCAATGTATTTCTCAGGTTATTAAGGTAGCTCATGTTGCATACTTTTGGATCTTCATGGAGTCGCGGAGTCGACGCGTCTCACCATATTTTCTGCACTTATGAAACGTTTGATCTTGTTGAACTTATTTTAACTATATTGGCAAACTCTTTTGGGACCTAAGCTTTGTAAACTCTGAATGTTTTAATGATCAAACGCTGTATTTTCTAAACGACACTTTAGGTCGTTCAATATAACTGTAACTATGGTGCTATGACCGTCACCCCCAGGTATTCCATTCCGCTGCCATTCAGGTAAATTGGGGGTGTGACAGACATCAGGAAACAATAATGACAATAAAAGGAAGTGGAACAACAATCTAGGTTGCAATGCTGCTCAACAATCACCCAAGGGATAAGAAGTAAATAGAGCCTTTGCTGCAGAACCGTACACAAAGAGAAGGTATATTGGAAAGTTACCTTACTGCAACCTGTGTAATCAACATCACCGAGGTCATTGCAGTAAACCGTGTGGAGTGTGCAAGAAGCGGGGTCATTGGACTGAAGACTGTAGGAAACTCACAAATCAGAAGACCCCAGGGAGTTGCTTCAAATGTGGAAACTTAGGGCATTTCAAGAATGACTGCCCGGAGCTAAGGAACAAGGAAAATTAGGAACTTGGAATCAAGACTAAATCGCTCGAGGAATAGCGTGAGCTGTTGAAATAGAACCGTCAGGATATTAGCAACATCAAGGATAACAACAATGCTTCAGTAGGAGGAGCTTTGTTTCAATATATAAACCGTAGTTCGAGCCCTTTAGGGTTGTATCTTTCCTTTTGTACTTACCGTTGGTACGATGACATAACCTAGTTGTATTAAGCACTTTTCTATCCAATGTAGTATCTATCCTTTGTTACCTCTGTGATAATCATAACCTTCGTTTACTCCATTTTCTATCTCAATTGCTCAAACTTCAATCGTTTCGCAACATTTTAGCATTGTCTTATCAGGGATTAGGTTGATTTTGTTTTTGACGAATTAGTAGACTATTACCATTCGACAAGATTCACCCACGTATCCAATACACCATTCAAGCTATTTTACTATCATATGGGGAAATTGTTTTACAGAAAAATTTCTGAAGTAAGCTATTTTATTACCATCCTATAAATTGATTTTTCTGTCATTACACCAAGTATTTACTATTATTACGCGAGGCAATTTTCATGTTATTTGAAAGAAAACAATAGGATACCATTTTAATAACAATGCATTGAACACCATCTAAAACTTTTGAGAAAAGTTATGATATTTTGACAAAATCTAACATCGCATCATTAGTCCTCAATTGTACATAGCCTGATCACCTATGTAAAATTCAGGAAGGATTATGCCATGAAGGAAATAATTACCTTTTCAAAGGATTGTAATAACAATCTTCATTTAAAAGTTTTGTGAACAAAGGAACTCTTCCATAAACATCCCTTTTGGCGAACTATCCCTGGATACTTACCCTACCCGTCACCCACTTAGCCATTAAGTTGGATTTTCCCATTGACTTCCCAAGGAGAGACTTTCCATATCAATTACATGCAGGATTCCTCTATACAATAGAAGCAACGAAAGGATTACAAAACTACTAACCAGGACTAGAAGGATATAGTGAGAGAATTCATAACTCAACAACAAATTCTAAGATACTGCGAGACCATCCGAATCACCATCTCTTACTTAGTTGTCAAATTCTATCATTTAAAGGTACTAGCTAGACAGAGCTATAGGATTGAACTCAATATAAATGTCCGCAGGACAACACAATAGAAATAAACCAAGCTTCTAATTGAGACTGTAGAGCATTTCATTTAAACATGGCCTCATCCACACATAAACTTTCCTGCAGTAAGTTTTCACAAAGGACAATTGTTTGAAACAAGAATATCGATGTAGATTCCTCTAAGGCATTATGTCTCTAGAAATTTCAGATAACCTCACCTTCATACCAAGCAAGGGATCAAACCGGAACATATCTCCTCATCTACATGGGAAAACAGAATAGACATTCATCGACACAACATCAAGTGATACCTTCGTCTTGCCAATTACAACGATAAAATATTTCAGGACTTAAGTTAGTCTAAATACCTATAATTGTAGTTATGCCTGATAACCACCAATAGGCATTATCCAACCTCAGGAACTAAATGTTAGACATCTATGCATTTAAGCGAACATTTCCTATTCTACCATTTTATCCTTGTTAGTGTTTTCACTTTTAAATAAAGTTGATGTGTTTACATAAATCACATACCTTGTGGAAAAATGATTTCTGAAATTCCTATTTTCAACAAGTACGATCCTTTTTGGTCAATCTTTAGCAACACTATTGTACAATGAGAAATATACATAAACATCAAACTTTGGTAAGCAGTCTTAATCACAACATGTTTGAAAACATTTTTCTACTTCATAACTACTGAAATTTTGGATCATCAGGAAAAATATTACTTAGTAAATCATTTGCTCCATTTTCTAAATTCGTTTATTTAAAAAAAGATTTCAACCAAAACTCACCATCGCGAGACAAGTTTCCAGAACCAATTTCCCTACAACATCGCTTATGCATTTAGGATTTGTGACTTGACAATAAGAATATTTGGAATATGTGATGAAGGAATTAGGAAGGACATCACAAATTAATCACGAACTTCAGTAGTGGAGACCAAATCCAATAGACAAAGAAGGACATATGTCTTATCATTTGTTGGAACAAAACACAAGGAATCAAATTGTTACCTATATTCTATCCCTTTCAGATAACGCCAAGTTCGAAGGACCGAACGTTGTGGAATTAGTTACAAAGGTTTATTGTACCCATTTCAGTTATTCCTGTTAAGGAAACCGATTCACTTTGGACTTTAGGTAATCATTTCAGAATTTCCTTCAGAAACCCATTTAGATGTGAACATCACCTATCATCCTCAGACCGATGGTCAAAGCGAGAGAACAATTCAAACATAGGAAAGTATGCTCAGAGCATGAGTGATTGACCGTGGAAATGGTTGGACTAACCAGTTATCATATATCAAATTCAGTTGCAATCATAGTTATCGCGCGAGCATAGAGACTACACCATTTGAGGCACTCTATGGTCGAAGTGCCAATATCTATTGACGGATCGAAATTTGGAAAAGCCCAATATACTAGTCTAGTAGGCATTCATGAAATAACCAGGAATTTTCTACAAGTCAAGAATCAGTTACAAGTTCAATAAGTTGTAAACCATTAAAACTTCAAGTTGGTAGGCAGAGTTATGTTGAAAGTTCTGCCTAGGAAAGGCATGATATCATTCAGAAAACATGGAAAGTTAAACCCAATATACACTGGACCATGTAATATTTCAGACATAGTAGGCCTAGTGGCCGTCAGACTTGAGCCTTGTTAGAGAACAACAGGACTACACAACCATGTATTATCATCTTTTCAGATTAGTCACTCATAATCCCATTTGGAAAGGAATCCAACCAAAAGTCAAACATAAACCTTGCAGGAGAACAAGTAGAAATCATGGACAGTTAGGTCGAACTGTTGAAACAGAGTCGAATTCCTATCGTTAGAGTTCGCTGAAATTCTCAAATATCATCACCTTTTCACCAATACATTATCAGAGACCAACATAAACTGAACTTCGGGACGAAGTTCCTTTTAGAGGGGAAGACTGTCACAACTCACCATTTCAGGTCATTTCCTAAACTCTGGAAAAACACTATACATCAAACACTATTCATCAAAACACTATTCATCGTTTTACTATTCATCATATTTTATGTCAGTTTGACATTCCGAGAAGCATTTAGAAATTTTACTATTCATTGAACACTATTAATTGCCGGAAAAGTTTTCACTATTCACTTGCATTACTCATTTTATCGTAAATTTAGTTTACGGGTATTAAAATTCGCGTAACCGTATGGGTTTAGGTGCGAATTCATTTCATTATCAGTAAGGACACTGCATACGGACTAGAGACAGTCTGCATATCATCATAACAACATTTTCATGTTATACCACTCTTAGAATTTTCAAATTTATATATTTGATACATTTAACGTTTTCCTTATAATTATTTATAAATAAACGTTAACACCCGGTTTATAAACACGACGAATATATCTAAATATTCCCACAATGGTCCTGACATATTTTTATATCCATTTTTTCATCATAAAAGTTATAACATTCATTTACCCAGTATTTTGGAAATTTATTTTATTTATAACGTGAGCTTATGAATATTGCGATGGTTTTCGTGAAAACTAAACAATAATCACCCGAACACTCAGTACTTGTACCCAACATATTTTTAACATTTTTATGACTTTATTAAGTCTCGTTCAACTTCGTTAATATTTATTTCTAGCAAACCCGGTACCCGATTATAACTAATACTTACACTAAACTACAACTAATATTACCCTACATTTCCTAAGTGATCAAAACCGACTTTGCTACTCCTTTGTACATTGAAAACCGGCCATGAGCACACCCCTAGGCCACATGCTTATTATTTTAGAACCTCATTCATTAATATGTATTATTATACAATATATCTACAACAAATATCTACAAACACATTATAATTAACACATAGCAAATATTTTAGATCAAAAACTCAATTCTCATCTCTTCTCCATCACAAACCCATGACCCAAATACATACTCCATGATCAAGTGATGATTTTCCAAAGTACAAAGCTACTAAGTTGTTCATTTCATCATTCTAATCAAGAATCTTACAACAAAAATACAAGAAACACAAGATTTCTCATCATCTAATCACCTATTATTTCAAAGTGAGCTATCAACTTTATTTTCATGATTTCATCTAATTAACACTTGTATCTTATGGTTTTCATGCTTAATTTCATGTACAAGTTAACTATACCACATTATTTTTGTTAACTTTTTGAACATATAAACCCTACATTTTGATTTAGGTGTTCCTTTTTTAAATTAACATGATTACTAGTGATTAGGAACCCATGGCACCCTAAGAAGGTGTATGGTAGGATTAGTATAGCTTTGTGGTGTTTGCAAGAGATTTGGTTGAAGTAGAAACTAGTTTTGAACATGAAAAATGGATTTGCAACAAGTATTTATACATTCTGTCCCATTTTTGTAAATCCAGGAAAATCAGTAAACATAAAGTAAACTTTGGAAAAAATTTTAGAAAATATTTCAAAAACGAATCCGTAGGCGAAAGAACGGATTAAAAAGAGTTTATAACGAAGAAGTTATGATTTTTGCAAGTTTATTGACGAAAACTATATTTTCTGAAAATACATGCTGTTGGACGTTTTTCGTCAGACAAAAAGAGGCTTTAGACTAACCCGGAGCAGCCAAGCTTTCCAAATATATTACTACATACTAAGACGTAACCGTGGATATAAAGAACAAGTAAAACGGACTTATAACGACAAAGATATTCACGTTTCAATATCGGCAAAACTCATATTGTTTTGACAGCTTTTGGTAAAATAATAACACTAAAACTACGTAGTAACTCTAGATTTCTAGAAATAATACCAAGTACCCAAATTCACAACTAATGAAGTATTAGTGATTACAAGTATATTCTCATTACTACAAGGCGTTATTTCATGGATTTCAAACCGAGGATTTCAACACTAACATTGATACATATGATATATATATATATATATATATATATATATATATATATATATATATATATATATATATATATATATATATATACACACATTTCAACTAGTTTTATTTTTCTTGTTGCCTTATTTTCCTAAGTCTTGAAAAATGTATATTTTTTATAACAACAAGTATTTTTCAAAGAGTAGAGTGGTATAGGAAACATGTGCATGGACATTCATAACATCATTTCATGATCTAAAGTAGATCGTTCATCATTCATATTAGGTTGCGGCTAGTGTGCGCGCCTTGTTTTTCAGCTCATTACATGTTCATGGTACCATCATATCAAGTGAGTTTTCATAGCCCTGTTTTCAATTCAATATTTTGATTTCAAATCCCACGGGGGAATTCATTGCATCAATCATTTTAGTACGAGCCCAAGTACCAAAACATATGTACATTGCTTAAGTTGCCTTACCAACCAGTTAAAGTCCCCTATTTATTATCATGAACCGTTAATTTGCCGGTAAGCGAGAGTGAGTGGATAGATCTATCGAGGGTGACGCCTCCATCCGTGGTAGTTATTACCAACAGCAAGCTGATGCATTTCATTTTGACATTTTGGGAGTGTTATGGTAAAACATTCGGGAGGGGCATATAATTTCATCAGTCATAGCTTCGGGGTCATGAGCTTAAGGTCTATTGTACTATTTTACTTAATTTTTATCTTGCACTTATACTTGTGGTGGCCGTACATCATTACATTTTATAAACCTATGGAATTCACCAACATTCGTGTTGACGTTTTAGCAATGTATTTCAGGTTATTAAGGTAGCTCGTGTGACATGCATTTGGACCTTTATGGAGTCGCGGAGTCGACGCGTCTCACCATTATTTCATGCACTTATGTAAACGTTTGATCTAGTAGGACTTGTTTTTCATAAACTTCCAACACCTTTTGGGGACCTCATATTGCAAACTCTGGATTATTTCAATGATCAAACGAAGTATTTTCCAAACGACACTTTAGGTCGTTCAATGTAACTGTAACTATGATGCTATGACAGACACCCCCAGGTATTCCATTCCGCTGCAAGTCAGGTAAATTAGGGGTGTGACATCACATCCCCTCGGATGCTTTCGGGTAGTCCACCAGTAAAGTTCTCCATCTTTTTCTCATCGTCAGGAACCATAGTTGGACATAGTGCAGCCAACTCCTGAAACTTTCTGATATAGGTCTCAATGTCATCACCTTTTGTTACCAGCTCATAGAATTCGGTTTCCAACTTTTGCACCTCAGTACGAGGGCAAAACTTCTTAGTCATCAGCTTCTTGAATTGATCCCAAGTGAGCTTGTAGGCATTCACCATACCAATAGGCTGAGCATAATAATTCCACCAAGACATAGCTTCATCAAGAAGCATACCAGTAGCAAATTTTACCTTGTTGACATCCGGGCAACCGCACATGAGGAATACATTCTCAGTCTTTTCAAACCAACAGATCAAAGCAACCGCTCCCTCAGTGCCCTTAAACTTGACGGGATCACTAATCTTGAAATCCTTCCAAGTGCACTCACGCCTAGTAGTGGGTGGTTCAACCGCCCCAGTATTAGGTGCAACCTCAGCAGCCCTAGCAGCAACCTCAGCTTTCTCAGTCTCCAGAGCTTCTGCTATACTATCCCTGACCAACTTGCGGATAGCGGCTTGAGTCATAGCGGGTGTTTCTGGTGTAGCCTTTCCTTTCCTTGGCGCCATTCTTCTGATAAATAATAATCGACAACAACCATGAGAAAACCAAAATAGAAATAGTCATCGTACCAAAAGTATACACCCACAACATGTATATATATACACCCACAACAAGTATAAATACAACCACGACATGTACGAGTACAACCACAACCTGTAATAATACAACCACGACACGTATAGATACAACCACAACAAGTATAAATACGTTAACAATAAAGAGCAACCACGAAACATCATAAATATAATCACAATACATGAATATAATACATGAAAATTTCGGCCTACATGGACCGATATATGTATATATAGCATAACCATTCCAACATAGTAGAGTCACACTTGATATATTTGTTTGTACAACAACCAAAAGACTACAAGTTCTTGAACTATGTCTCACACCTCGGGACTAGGAAAATAGTAAAAGCTAATACAATACAAGTCTATGTCTAGGCTCCTCTAGGTGCTCTAGATGGTCCAGGAGCTCTAGGTGCACTCCTAAGACGACGGATCTCCCTGTCCATCATGACGACAATCTCCTCTAAATGCTAAACTCGGAGCTGAAGAGCAGCATCTCTGCCCTCCATCATAGTCAACCTCTCCTGAGTTACTGCCAACTGGTGTGTCTGCTCTCCCTGAGCCTCCTGTGTAGTCTGAGCTCTATCCCGTATCTCTGGTAGCTCATCCCTAAGCTGATCAATCAGCTCCTGGTGTCCCTTCTGCCATGCCTCAAGTCCATGATACAACACGTCGATGCTAACTCTGCCTAAAATCAATCCCTCAACCTGCTCCTCGACCGCCTCAAGTCGAGTAGTGATAATCTCATCAACCCTATAACCCAAACTATCAACCTGCTCCTGTTGAGCCCCTAACTGATCCTCTAAGGTAACAGCTGTAGGCCCTCTAGCAGCAGCTGCTCTCGAACTCTCACCTACTTAGTAAACTGGTAGTGGTGGAAGGTCAGAAGTCTCTGTAGTAGGTGAAGCTGGTGTAGTAAACCTTGGACGCTTCCTGAGCGGCAAGAGTGAAGTAGATATAGAAGTAGTAGCGGGCATGGCCGGTGGTGTAGGTAATGTAGGAACCACAGGGATCCTAAAAGTAGATGTAGCAGGGCAAACACTCTTCCTAGCAACTAGAGTCGTCTTCCTACGGGGAAACATAAGTCTTGGTTCTGAGGGAATGGAAGTAGTGGGAGATGATATGTCAGTAGGTACACGGGTAACCTCAGGTGGTGCAATAGGGGAGGCATGAGGAGTAGGAGCAGTCTCTTCCTCCTCAAAAGGCTCGGTATCCTCACCTGATGCCGAAAGTGGCAACACAGGTACAGGAGGAATGGGTGGTGATGAAAAAGCAGTGGAAGACATAGAGCCTTCAACATCAGAGTCTGAGATAGAGTAAAGTATGACAATGTTCGGGTCTGAAGACATAATTCTGTGATAATCAAGGTGAAATGAAAATCAATAACTCGTATAATGGAATCACCTAAAACAATGAATATGCACTTATGATGTAATGATGAGATGATATGATAATGTGGTTATAGTCTATGGTCTATGATGCATCCTAGTTTACTATAACCTTAGCTCTGATGCCAATCTGTCACATCCCCAATTTACCTGACTTGCAGCGGAATGGAATGCCTAAGGGTGTAACTGTCATAGCATCACAAACAAGGATATATTGAACGACCTAAAGTGTCATTTGGAAAATACATCGTTTGATTTTATTTAAAAGAAGTTCAGAGTTACAAAACATATGTCCCAAAGTATTTAAAAGTTAAAGGAAAAAAGTTTGGTAAAATCAAACGATAATATATAAGTGCTTGAAAAATCCAAAGTGAGACGCGTCATCCTTGCTACTCACTAAAATGACTCCATGCATGCCATGAGATATACCTTAGTTACCTGAAAATACATTGCTAAAACGGTCAACAAAAAGTTGGTGAGAAATCATAGGTTTGTAAGTTAAATCGTATATACATAAGCCACAAGTAAAGTAAAGTGACAAAAATGTCAAAATGCTACATTGTCTCTTAAGCTCATGACCCCGAAGCTAAACATAATATTGTATTGGCCCCAAAGAGTGTTTACCAGGCACTCAAATAGTTTAGACATGAAATGCATTCGTACCCGTTGGAGCAACCCAAACACGAATGGAGGCGTCACCCTCAATAGATCTATTCACTCACTCTCGCTTGGCATTATAATTAACGGTCCATGATAATAAAGGGGACTTAACTTTGTAGGAAGGCAACTTAAGCAATGTATGGAATTTAATACTTGGGCATGTACAAAAATAATTGATGCAATGTATTCTCCCCCGTGGGATTTGAAATCAAATAAGTAATTGAAAACGGGGCTATGAAAACTCACCTCGAAGTGATGGTACAATGCAATGGAATGATAAGGACAACAAGGAATGAATTCAACCGCAACCTATGACGAATGAATATGATCTAATTTAGATCATGAAATGATGTAGAGAATATGCATGCACATGATACCTATACCACTCATAACTTGAAAATATACTAGTTATAGTCATATGAAAATACATTCTATACTTGAGAAAAATAATTCTTAGTTAGACTTGTAAAACTTGTCGTAGTATATTGTATAGAAAGTTAGTGATATAAACTTCGCCTTGAAAACCTTAAAGTAACATCTAATGGTCATAAAAGTAAACTCGTAAGCATAAGTACTTCATTAGTTATAAATTCGGCAATTTAATAGTCTTTCTAGAAAATCTAGGATTTAGTACGTAGAAGTAGTATTATTATTATTTCTAGTAAAAGCTGTCAATTATATAGAGTTTTTTCCGATATTGAAACGTGAATAACTTGGCCGTTTTAAGTTCATTTTCTTCGTTCTTTATATCCACGGATTCGTCTTAGTATGTACTAATATATTTTTGAAAACTCGGCTTCTCTAGGTTACGTCTAACACCTCGGTTTGTCCACCAAAAATCGTCCAACAGCAACAATTTTTCAGAAAAATAGTTTTCGTCAATAAACTTGCAAAAATCATATCTCCTTCGTTATAAACTCATTTTAACCCATTCTTTCACCTATGGTTTCGTTTTTGAAAGTATTTTCTAAATCTTTGGTTGAAAATTTCCCCTGAGTTACTGAGTTTTCCAGGTTTTCAAATTTGGGACAGTAGGTATATATAGGTGTTCCAAATCCATTTCTAGTGTTCTAAACTTGTTTCTACTCCACCTAAATCACTTCCAATCACCACAAATCTAGTCTAATCCTACCATACACCTTCTTAAGGTGTCATGGGTTCCTAAACATCATCAATCTAGTGGATCTAACCAAGGTTTCCATTTCTAGGGTTTCAAAGATACAAACATATATTATGAGTGGTATGAGCTAACATATGCATGAAATATTGTATGAAAACCATATGATTATAACGAGTACTTGAAGAAATGAAGAAAATAAATTTTTGTAAACTCACTTGAATGATTATGAAGCTTGTATGATCAAAACCCTAACAATCCTTGAGTTTATATTTCAAAACCCTAACAAGGACAACAATCTAGACTTGATTTAAACTTGATCTTGTAAAAATGGATGGATCTTGGTGGATTTGGTTTGTGGCCGTGCGTTTGGAAGAGAAAAAGAGAGAAAAAGTAACTTTTTTGATCTAAAATTATGAGTATGAAATGAAGTTTGAGGTTTGTAGATATTTACTTATGAGGTGTAACAAGTTAAAGAAAATTTAATGCACAAGGTTAAGGGGGGGGGGGGGGGCTTGGCCGGTTTTTCAAAGGAACCAAAAGCAAAAATTTAGTCTTTCATTTATTTAGGATTGCTAGTGGAAGATTTATAATATTAGTATAGGTTTTAGGTGTTAAATTTAGGTAATTGTAGTTAGTTTTTAGTTATAATCGAGTACCGGGTTTGCGAGAAATAAATTTTAACAAGTTAACCGGGACATAATAAAGTCATAAAAATGTTAAAAATATGTTGGGTACAAAATTTGAGCGTTTAGATAATTATTATTTAGTTTTCACGAAAACCGTCGTAATTATATTAAACTTACGTTATAAATTTAATAAATTCCCAAAATACCGGGTAAATGAATTTTATAATTTTTATGACGTTGTAAGGAGTTTAAAAATATATCGGAACCATCGTGGGGATTTTTAGATATGTTGGTTATATTTCTTTATCGCGGGTTAACGTTTAATTAAAATAAATAAACGTTAAACATACCAAAAATAATAATATGAATATTCTACGAGTGGTATAGTATGCAAATGCTATTATGATGATACGTAGACTATTTCTAGTCCGTATGAAGTGTCCCTAATGATAATGCATGAATTCGCACCTGAACCAATATGGTTACGCGAATTTAAGTACTCGTAAACTAAATTTACGATGAAATGAGCAATGCACGTGAATAGTATTTTCTTTCCGGAAATGAATAGTACTTGGTGAATAGTAAAATTTTTGAATGCTCCTCAGAATATCAAATTGATCTAAAAAATGATGAATAGTAAAATGATGAATAGTGTTTTGATGAATAGTGAATTATGAATAGTAAATTGTCGAAGTTTGGGAAATGACCTGAAATGGTGAGTTGTGACAGTAATCATGGACCGTGAGGTCGAACGGTTGAAGCAAAGACGAATTCTTATCGTGAAAATTCGCTGGAATTCTAAAAGAGGTCCCGAGTTTACTTGGGAACGGGAAGACCAGATGCGACTCAAGTATCCACATCTTTTCACCAATACAACTTTAGAGACCAACACCAGCTGAAGTCAGGGACTGAATTCCTTTTTGGGTGGGCGACTGTCACAAATCACAATTTCAGATCATTTTCCAAACGTCGACAATTTACTATTTACAAGTTACTATTCATCATTTACTATTTGCCGATCATTATTCATCATTTCACTATTCATCATTTTCGAAGTCAGTTTGAGACTTTGAGAAGTGTTCAAAAATTTTACTATTCATGTGACACTATTCATTCCTGGAAGGAAAACACTATTTATGATCATCATTCATCTTTTTGTAAACCTAGTTTACGGGTATTCAAATTCGCGTAACCAGTGTGGTTTAGCTGCGAAATCATGCAACATCAGTAAGGACACATCATATAGACTAGAGTAGTCTACATATCATCAATATATTAGGTCACGCACGGGTTTGTGTGATTTTCATTAACATATGGTTAATTATTTAATTAATATTACCACTCAGTTTTTACTACTAACATATATACCCGACACTCTCAACAATGGTCCTAATATATTTTCATACTCATTATAATGCTACCAAAATTTTATTATTAATTTACCCGGTGTTTTAAATTTAATTGGTATATATATCGTTAAATATATATATTTACGACGGCTTACGTAATTACGAAACGATAAGTATTTAAACACCCGATGCTTGTACAAATACATTTTTTATAATTTTTATGACTTTAATATATTTCATTTTGTTCCGTTAAAATTTATTTATAGCTAACTTAATACTCAAATAATTATATATTACATCTAAAATATTATAAATTGGATATTTTCCTACAAATTATGACAAGATCATACAAATCACCAACTTCCCCATCCTTTCCTTGAAATCAGCCGACCCCCCTCTCCTTTTTTTTCACTTTGAAAAAAATTCCATTTAATGCATTTACTTACTTGTTTTTATATTATTAAACCTTAGATATTTTTATTATGTAAAGAAAATCACTAGATCTTATTTTTACAAAGTAAACACATACACAAACTCTCTCTAAACTCTTGTGATTTTCGGCCAGGAAGAAATCAAGAAGAAGAATCCATAGTTATTCAAAGATCAAGTGTTTATCTACTTCAATTAGTGATCTATTTTAAGGTTTTGAAATAAAAACCTTTAGGTTAATTAGTGATCTATTTTAAGGTTTTGAAATAAAAACCATTAGGTTAATTAGGTTTTCATCATCAAAAAATCCTTAATCTTTCAAGTAAGTATACAAAACTCATTTTTATAATTTTACCAAGTTCTTATTATGTTCATATGATTTTTATGCAAGATCTACATGCATATGTTAGTTTATACCACTCTATTTAAACTTTTATAACTTTTGAGCCTTAGAAATAGATAATAGGTAGATCCTTGTTAGATCCACTTGATTTATGATGTTTAGGAACCCATGACACCCTAAGAAGGTGTATAGTAAGATTAGACTAGATTTGTGGTGATTGAAAGTGTTTTGATTGGATTTGAAACAAGTTTAAAACTAGGAAAATGATTTTAGAAACTATATATATACCTACTGTCTCTATTTTAAAAACGTGGGAAAATCAGTAGATTGTGGGTAATTTTTGACCAAAGATTTTGAAAATACTTTCAAAAACGGAAGTTTTGGCGAAAGAACGGATTAAAACGAGTTTATAACGAAGGAGATATGATTTTTGCAAGTTTAACGACGAAAATTATTTTCTGAAAATATAACGTGCTTTTGGGCGATTTTCGACGGACAAATAGAGGCGTTAGACGTAACCTAGAGGAGCCGATCTATCAAAAATATATTAATACATGTTAAGACGAATCCGTGGATATATAGAACGAGGAAAATGAACTTAAAACGACAAAGATATACACGTTTCAAAATCGACGAAACTATATTAATTTGGCAGCTACAATTGGAAATAATAAACTATGTACTAAATACTATATTTTCTAGAAATATTGTTAAAGAGCTATATTCTTAACCAATGAAGTACGTATGACCCAAGGCTTATTTATACTACTAATTGACGTTATTTTAAGGTTTTCAAAACGAGGAATATAACACTAACATTTTATATACGACAAGTTTTTATAAGTCTAGTGGGACTTATTTTTCCTAAGTATGGAAAATACCTTACTTTGACAATAACAAGTATTTTCAAGTTACGAGTGGTATATGTATCATGTGCATGAACGTTCACTACATCATTTCATGATCTAAAGTAGATCATATTCATTCATTTAGGTTGCGGCTAGTGTTCACGCCTTGTTGTCCCTGTCATTTCACGTCATAGTATCATCACTTAAGGTGAGTTTTCATAGCCCCTTTTTAATTCAATATTTTGATTTCAAATCCCACGGGGGAGAATACATTGCATCAATTATTTTTGTACATGGCCAAGTATTGAATTCCATACATTGATTAAGTTGCCTTACTACCAAGTTAAGTCCCCTTTATTATCATGGACCGTTAATTATATTGCCAAGCGAGAGTGAGTGGATAGATCTATTGAGGGTGACTCCTCCATCCGTGTTTGGGTTGCTCCAACGGAATTACGGATGCATTTCATGTCTAATCTATTTGAGTGCCTCGTAAACACTCCTTTGGGGCCAATACAATATTGTGTCTAGCTTCGGGGTCATGAGCTTAAGAGCCAATGTAGCATTTTTGACTTTTTGTCGGTTTACTTTATACTTGTGGCTAATGTACATCCGATTTAACTTAAAAACCTATGATTATTCACAAACATTATTGTTGACCGTTTTCGCAATGTATTTTCAGGTAACTAAGACATATTCTTCATGACATGCATGGAGTCATATCATTGAGTAACAAGGATGACGCGTCTGATTTTGGATTTTCATGCACTTATGAATTGTCGTTTGATTGTACTAAACTTATTTCCTTAAACTTTTCAAGACTTTGAGACCTATGTTTTATAACTCTAAATATTTTAAATGAATCAAATGATGTATTTTCAAAACGACACTTTAGGTCGTTCAATATAACTATAACTGTGGTGCTATGACAGTCACCCCCAGGTATTCCATTCCGTTGTCATTCAGGTATTTTGGGGGTGTGACACTTCACGACTTCACACACCTTCTTCACAACTTTTACACACCACTACTACTTCACAACTTCACACTACTCCACTACTTCTTCTTCACACCACTACTTATATCTCACTACTTCTATTCACAACTTCTACTCCTATATCTATCTAGTTACACTACTATCACACCTTTACAATGAATGTACACAACAACTAGACTAAATACACAAATCTACAATACTTCACAACTTGATGTTGAAGGAGTATTCTTCTCTTGCACTTTGAGAGATGAGAGGTGAGGGAATGAATCACTTGAAACAAGGATTAACAATTATATGATCAAAGGGTTTTAAGGAGGATGTTTAGAGAGATTTGGATCTGAAGATTTTCGTGCAAGAGGTGGGGAAAAATTCCAGATTTAAGGTGGTATTTATAGGGAAAAATTTTTGACAGAATCTGGTAGGGGTGCGTGGCCGGTCCCCTTAATTGTGTGTCGGCCCCCTTAAAATTAAGGGGGCCGCCCAGACGAAAACTGCAGTTTTCTTGTCTTTTTCTAGGGAAAGTTTGTTTGGTGAAAAACTAACTGATTTTGGTTAAAATTTTGAATTCATATATTTATTATGAATAAAACATTTTCCTTTATTACCAAAAATGTCTTTCAAAAATATATAATAAGTTTATTTAATTTTATAAACTTTGTATTATTTAAATAAACAACCCTTTGATCATAAAATGTATTAGTCACTTGTTTATTCATACCTTAGGTGATTATGTTGGATGAGATGATATAAACTTGCTTAAAACTTGTTTACGTATTAACTTTGTGTTTAATGTTCTTATATTTTGTGATCGTCAAAACTTATGGATATCGAAAGATATTAGTAACGTTTTTATACATTATTTATATCTACAATCTCCCCTTTTTGATGATTACAAAATCTAAACTCATTAAACCAAAAATTAATATATATGCAAGTTTTTAGTGTGAGTTTATATCACTTCTCCCCCTTTTTGTTAACATCAAAAAGGTTATCCCGACGAATGTATAGCTCCCCCTTGAAGTATACTCCCCCTCATTTTGAGGTCATAAGAAATCGAGATATGGAATGCTTGCAAAAATATTTAGAGCACAAGCAATATATATATATATATATATATATATATATATATATATATATATATATATATATATATATATATATATATATATATATAACAAATATAAGATAACTAACAAGAATAATTTAAATAGATCATGTTGAAAACATAATCATTAATACATAAGCATATGTATATATGCTTTTCTAGCAAATTACACTAGATAATACTAAGTTTCCAACTTGAGGCCTGTTGGACTTGCTTGGAACACAAAATGTTTGTGGAGAATTACTTTCTAGATGGGAATCATGGTAGTTGGATTTAGTGGAGATAGATTTTTGTTGGAATGGTGTTTGGAGAGTTTGGTGGTTATTGATGGGAAGCATGGTAGTTGGCTTCAAGTAAGCTTTATGGGATAGGATTGAAGTTTGGTAGGTTGATTGGTGATGATCATAAGTGTGCATTAAGGGATATTACGGGTGATAATGAAAAGGTGATGTCTACGGATGCATTTTCAATGGTAAGTTGTGGGTTTTGAGCGGTTGATGAATTTTTGGTGTCTTGAGTGAGTGATGGGTTTGAGTTTTTCCTAGTGAGGATGTATTCAATCCAAGTGAGGTGTTCTTCCAAGAGAATGGTTTGTTTCAGGAGGTAAATGCTACAAGGACAATAGTGGGTATGATGCTTAAATTTCTTTAAGTGGAGTGAGTGAGGGAGACAATTTGAGTAGGGTGATAAAGGTGGTTGGTCCAAGTTGCATAGAACAAGATGCATGACAAGAAGAGCACTTAGCTCATGAGCTTCTTTGAACTCTTCAACGAACTTTCATTGTTCGGAGGAAGGTGATGATGGAGGTGTTGGGTTGTGATTAGGTATGGATGATTGGATATGCAACATGGGAATATCATGTGTGTTGTTAGGAAGTGGTGGTGATACTCTTGGTGGTGGAAACATTTGTGAGTTTAGGTAGTCATTGATGGATGAGGATGACGGTATTGAAGAAGAGGATGTTCCACGAGTAGAGGGTGTTTTGGATGATGCATTTGGTGCATTAGGAGATGAGCATTGAAGTTGAGGTGATGGGATTGTGTTGTCATCTTTGGTTGAGTCAATGAAGAGTTGTTTAGGAGTGATGATGAGGATTTTTTGTTTCTTTGATGTTTTGGAAATGGAAGTTTTTGGTGAATCCATGGTGGATTATGGTGATGTTTGTTGGAGGTAAAGGATGAGACGAAGGTGTACTTGGGTGATGAGATGGATGGTTGGTTATTATGATGTGGTTTGTGAAAGGGTTCATTTGAGTGAACATGAGGTTTGTGTATCATGAAGTATGGTTTGACCTTCATGGGTTTAGTTGTAGTGGTAATGACACACTTTGTATAGTGTAGGGAATGGTTTCATGGTTGAATCTTTTTGTGAGGATGACTAGATGGAGTTATTGGTGAGGATGGGAGATGAGTATCAAGTGGTGTGATTGGTGAGAGTGTGTGAAGGTTATGAGGTTTGAGTGTAAGGTAGAAGGGTATGGGTGAGTAAAGGTTATGAGATTTGAGTGTGTAAAGATTATGAGTCTTGGTTTTGGGCAAGTCCAACTCTTTGGGCAACTATGCATGTATTTTCTTAATGGAATATGCATGAAAAGTATATAGGCAAATAATTATGTAATATAATTACGACTAAGCATGCATGCAAACTTAACAAAGTGATAGATCAAGTAATTAAGGCATTCTACCTAACATGAATAACTTAGTGCAAGGGCAAAAGCAACTAATGAGTGAGACACTAGTGATGGAACAAATGTGATAGTGTAATTCTTGATTTTGTTCTAGTGTATGCCTATATGAAACAAATACGGAGTTAAGATCGTTTCGACTCATATAAAAGAAAAAAAATTCCTAAGAAACGATCCTTGATCTCCTTGATTTAGCTTTGCTCACTTCTGATGCGTGGGAATTGCACCTGGCTTTACCTCTCGAGGGATCTCGAGAAGCTTACAACCACCACCAGGTAGTGTACCTGATCGTTGTAGTATAGTATAGTGACAAGTACCGGGGGATTGATCGTTCAACTCAGGAATAGTGTTGCTAGGATTAGAAAGCCTAAAAACTAGGTCTAGAGGTGAGGGATGATTCTTTTTGTATTTTTTATATTTTATAAAAGCAAATAAAAATCTCGGGTTTTGGAAGAGTGGGTGGAATTAGTTGCTAGTCAACTAACCCAATAACTAAAGATGCAATCAAAATAAAGTAACAAAAATGTAAATAAACTAAATTAAACTAGTGGTGTGAGCAATATGTGGGAGAATTGTGTTTACTTAGATTTCACTACTCCCTAGATATCTTTTACAGGTTAATTACTTATTACAGTTGCGTGGATGACGGGTTATATTCCTTAATACCTTTCATGGGGTGGCGTACTTACTTCCCCAATTCTATAAGCTCCTACTTCACTCCTATGTCGAGCCGGCTAAGAAGCTCCTAACATGGGATCACTAGAATTCGCTCATACATTAAATACAACCATAAAAACCTAGTACACATCGGTTCATGTTACTTAAGACTTTCAAGCAAGTTACACAATGGAGATCTGCCAGTTTTCTTAAGCCTAACATTGAAATCATTCATCCATTACAACTATAAACAAGAAATCAACCTATAATCAACATTTAGGTTTCATTACATCTAAGCAAACACACAAAAGATCTAGCCTAACATGTTAAAATCATGACAAGCATAAGATATATTCAAAAAACACATAGACATATTGAATGAATTGAAAGAAAACTTACCTTAATTGAACATGAAGGGTTTCAAGGGGTGAAAACCCTTGAAAATACTGTTACAAACGACCTAGGGTTTATTAGGTTCCGCCCTAGAATTCTCCACACAAGTTCCTCTCTTAATGAATGAAAAATAGAAAAGTATATATAGATTTTGTGAGGTGACGACGTCAAGAGGAAATTTCTGACGCCGTCATCTCGCCGCCAATAAAGTTCTCGGACTGCCTAGATCTGGGTCTGACGCCGTCATGTGTAATTCTGCTCCAGGCCGTCACCAAAATTACTCTTGACGCCCTACTTCTGACGCCGTCACGTTTTCTCTGGGTCGTCATGCATTTTGCTCCTCACGCCGTCATATTTTTCTTCTTGACACCGTCAGGTACTGTTCCCAGCAAGAAAAATTAAGACTTTGCCGTTTTCTTCACTTTTATGCTCCAAAAACGTCCAAAATGCTTCCTTTTCCAGAATTCACTCCCAAAGTACCTAAAATCACAAAAGGAACAATTTAGGGCAATATTTGATCAAATAAATTCTAATTCCGGCTTAAATGACCCCCTAAAAATGGTTCATTTTTCGCCTCAAGCAAATGCGCCTTTATTCTAGTCAAAATACAAGTTAGGGGTCATTTAACACTAATATAAAAGTAATTACAACAAATAATCGTTCCACTAAAGACCAAAGACAAGCACGAAGGTCATACACTAGCACCTCACAAATAGTGTTTAGATACTCACATCTCTCGGGTGTAATAAAGTAATATCACAATATGAAAATGAAAAACATCTCTCACTAACTGTCATAGCAAAATAGATTACCATAGGCTTGGGAAAGGATCAAACCTCCACCACATGGCGTAAGCACCTAGGATAAACTATCAAAAAGGCCTTTTAAAGGGTTGTAACGTTAGGTGTAGGGATATGGAATGCACGGTTTTGTTGGATATAGGCAGTCTTTACTGGTGGCGAGTTAATAATCTTGGTTAATTACATGTACAATGTGGCGTTGCTAAGCCAAGACTAGACTCCACTTAAGCAATAAATGAAAAATAACAAAAAAAACATAAAACAAACATAGAATGAAACGGGATGGTAGTCCGTATGTTTTTTTTTCTCTTTTCTTTTTCTATTATTTTCTTTTTTTTTTTTTGATTTTTTTTTTATTTTTTTTATTTTTTTTCTGCATACACTCTTACCCTACCATCAAAAATAATACATCATAGGGAATGAACATTCTCCTTACACTTGAATTTTTACATACTTTACAATAAACTAAACTAATGACTCGTATTAAGATAATCAAAACACTTGGAGTACTTTTTTGATTAACGTACGTATGGGGGTAATAATATGATGTTCTTCCCCATTACTCCATAACATAAGTACTTTACCCACGAGTCCCAATCGTCCCAAAACAATATGTACAAGGATATGACTCGACTTAGCAACCATGTACAATTAGATAATTAACTTAGGGTTTAAACAAATAACAATAATGCACTAAAAATGAGTGCATACACGGAAGGCTAAGGTGATTTGGGAGTACATTTAAGTGGGGTGTAACAAATTCTTCCTTTAAGTAAGATGCTTAAAGTTAGAAACGAAAAGATAGGCTCGGAGGGGTGTACTAGGGGTTTCATGTACTAAAAATGAGTACAACGCTAAAGGTGTGGGAAAAATTAGTTGACTTAACTAGCCAAGTAAAATGACTTAAATGGTCAAGTAATTATGATACGAGTTTAACACAAGGGTGATCCTAATGCCTCTTATCATGTAGTAAATCCTACCACACGAATGTAGTCTCACTAGCAGTCTCGGGATGCATCACTAACGCAAGTTCTGGAATCTAAATGCTACCGGTACACTCATAAGCACTAAAAGTAAACGCTTTTCCTATCAAATCTAAAGGCGAACCTCACATATTTGGGTGGAAAATTTTTCTAAATAGTACGGTTTTGTGCTAGTCATACAACTCCTATCCATGAGACGCTTGCTATGGCTAAAGTTTCACTCCTAAATGTGGTAAAAAATTTTAACTTTGGCACTAAAATTACACTAACAAGTATTTCTCATAGTTTTATTACACACCTACCATCAAAAAAACAAACTCAAGCGAAAGTGTTTCCTATGAGGTATCATCATTTTACCCTCCCCTTACATTTAGGATGAACATTGTCCCCAATGTTCAAGTAAAGAATGTAAAAGTAAAACAAGTAAAAAGAATGAAATCAAATACTCCCCTGATTCGCTCGGTATGGATAATATGGTAATAAGGTTAGATCTTCCTCCAAGAAAATGAACAATCAAAGCTTCCCTTCCAGAATATAAATCATCTTCTTGTCAAACATAACCTGTTAAATTTGAGAAAACAAACAAGGAAACCTCGCGTAAAATCGGCAGCAATCTCTATATGCTAACAAATCCTAGAAAGCAAAGTAAGATATAATGCTTGTGGAATGATGTTTGCAGATTTCCTGGAGATTATAAAACTAAAGATTCAACAAAAACTTTAAGACTCCGTTAGAAAAACAAAACTGGCAAAATTTCACGTGACGCCGTCAGGAATTTCTTCCTGACGCCGTCTGAAGTGACCTGCAGAAATTCGTATGTTAAGTTTCCAGAAAATTTCTGGAAAAACTTTGTCCCGCTTCCTAGAAAATCTTGCAAAACATCATTATGACTCGATACAAGCATTTGACTCTAAAAAATACGAATATACATGTTCACTTAATATTGTGGAGAATCATGATCGAGTTTGTTTCTTAAAAACATATTTGGGGTTTCCCCTTACACTTATCTTTTGCGAAATACCTTTGGATGAAGTTAAGACTAAGCAAAACAACAAAATAAAGTATTTTCACCATTTAGTTTGAAACATGATTTACCAACAATAAAAATAAAGCATGCATACGAAAACGAATAACAAATAAAAATCACACAAAGCATGGGTTGCCTCCCAAGAAGCTCTTTTCTTTATTTACGAGTCTTGTAGCTAGACTCAAGGTCATGGGTTACTATGTGACCTCATCCTTGGTTTCACTTTCAAGGTCGTCTCCTATATTGGTTTTGTATTCCGGACCTAGTTGCAAGCATTCTTTGTAGAAACCAAGTATCTTATTCATAACATATTCAACTCCTCTACGTCTATCCTCATTATTCCTATAGTAAACCGCTTGTTTGTGTTCCTTTTCTATGTTCGATAGGAGGCGGTATTGTTCAGTCTTATATAGCATTTGGTAAGCAATCTCATCATTCTCTTCCTTGAATCTAACTATCCCTAGAGTCGGATCGTAACTCATCTTAGAGGTCTCAACGAATTGTTTTCCAAAAACTACTTGACTTAGGATATCATCTATCACCGGACGAGTATCCTCCACTATCACAAAGTCGGTCTCATAAGTGAAGTTCCCAACAATCACGTGCAATCCTTTCACTCTTCCTACAAAATTGCTTATCAGATTCTTATTGGGCATCATCCTATAACCAAGTTGTTTCTTCATTACCCAAGTATAATAAGTCCTAGTCATGATGTTTATAGGAGACCTAGGATCGATATAAGCTTTGCATACATGCATATGCCCAATGTTGCATGGTATGTTGATGTTAGAGGGATCACCTACTTTAATAAGGGGTGAACCAAGGATATATTGTGTCTCGGGGTCATCAAATAAATCTTTGTGATATTCCTGTTCTTCCTTGGTGGGCAACTTATCAAAGTATTCTTCTATGTTTTCTACTTCCTCTAACTTCTCTCCCTTATCAACCACAACTTCCTTAATTTCATCCCTAGTCTCGGTTTCTACTCCAACTTCATCCTTGTCACTTTCTTCTATATCCTTATCTATTGGCTTAATGGTGACAACATTGACAAAGTGGACATGTTTGGATGACGAGGGGTCCTTAATTTGGATTCCGCTATTTGCGTCCCTAGTGTCTTTCCTAGGTGTAGTTAACGCTTTGTTGTTGAGGGCTTTCAACAAGTTGTCAATCTTATTGGTCATCTCCGTTTGTTGTTGGTTGAATTCGGTTTCAAACTTAGCTATGCAAGCTTCTTGAGATGCCATAAACTTGGAAATCAATCCTTCAAGATTATTGGTACTACCATAGTTATTAGAAGGATTGTTGTTGAAAGTACGGTTGGAGGGTGGACCGTTTGGTTGGTAATGATTAGGCGGATTGGAAGAATTGTTTTGGTTTTCTTTCCACCTAAGGGATGGGTGATTTTTCCAAGAGGGGTTGTAGGAATCACCATAAGGGTTTGGCTCAGGCTTGAAAGTGTACCACTTATCTCCCGCTTCATTGGTACGCAAAGATGCGTAGTCCGCAAAAGCTGTTCCGGGGAGTTCAACGCAATCACGAGTGTCATGGGGACCACTACATAATTCGCATGAAGAAGTGATTTTGTTCACTTGGCTTGTAGGCTTAGGAGCTTCGTAATATTTCATGAGAAACTTGACTTGGTGTCAAGTTCCATGATCCTACGGTCGGGAGTGCTAGAAATGTTCGAAGGCAAAGATATTGCCTTGATCGTTTTGTTCAAATCATGGAGATCATTCCAACTTTTGTTGTCATAGAGAGCAAGATCTTCTATGAGTTCCCATGATTCTTCCGCACTAAGATTACGTAGCTTGCCACCGGCCGATTGGTCAATGGTTCGCCTTGTGGAGAGATCAATATGGTCATAAAAAATTTGGACTTGGAGCCAAAGATCTATGCCATGATGAGGGACTTTTTGGAGTAAGTCCTTGAAACGAGTCCATGCTTCATATAGAGTTTCACCTTGACGTTGTTGGAACATCAAGATATCATTTCTAAGCTTGGTAGTTCTTCCCGGTGGGAAAAATTGAGCCAGGAAACGAGTGGTGAGATCATCCAATGAGGTGATAGATCCCGCGGGTAAACGTTCAAGCCATTGACTAGCTTGATTACGTATAGAGAATTGGAATAGGTGTAATCGGGTCGACTCCCTAGTTGTAACATCAAGGTCTATGGAATCTACTATTTTAAGGAAGTCCTTGAGATGTTGATTTGGATCTTCGGAACGAAGTCCATGGAATGCACATCCGCTTTGCACCAACCGGATGGTGTCGGATCGCAAGGGGGTCACATTGGCTCCGGTGAGCTCAATAGTATTTCGATAGCCTTGGTGGCTAGGTCGGGAATACTCTCCTAGGGTTCGGGGCCTTAGAGGTTGCTTAGCTGGTGGTGGGTTTTGTGGGTGGTCTTGTTGTGGTAGGTCGATGGGTTCAAAGATGTTACCACCTTCCATAATGTCGGATGGTAAAGAGTTACGAACAAAAACACAAAGAAATGAGATAGACTAAAGAAGACCTAAAAATAAAAATAAAAATAAAATCCTAGTAGAAAGGAATCTAGCAAGTAGACCTAATAAAAAGAAATCCTAACCTAGACAATAACTATTCCCCGGCAGTGACGCCAAAAACTTGACGTATGGGAATTACACCAGGCTTTACCTCTCGAGGGATCTCGAAAAGCTTAGAACCCCCACCAGGCAGTGTACCTGATCGTGGTAGTATAGTATAGTGACAAGTACCGGGGGATTGATCGTCCAACTCAGGAATAGTGTCGCTAGGATTAGAAAGCCTAAAAACTAGGTCTAGAGGTGAGGGATGATTCTTTTTGTAATTTTTATATTTTATAAAAGCAAATAAATATCTTGGGTTTTGGAAGAGTGGGCGGAATTAGTTGCTAGTCAACTAACCCAATAACTAAAGATGCAATCAAAATAAAATAACAAAAATGTAAATAAAGCAATATGTGGGAGAATTGTGCTTAGTTAGATTT